>CATIWO010117158.1:0-12934 GCA_949673435.1 Macaranga tanarius | reverse complement strand
ATATGCATAGTAAAGTGTTTTAGCTGCTCTTTACACGGGCGTGACCCGTGGCCGTATATTTATACACGGGCGTATATCGGTAGAAAGTTAATTATACACGGGCGTGTATAAATATATGTACTGTTTCATTGGGGAACACGGGTAGAATACACAGCCGTGTTGAAAATTCTGATGTGTTTTTCCGACTATTCCTTTATAGTTCTAGAGAAGAACTATTGGTGATCTTGGCTTAATAATTACTTATCTGAGTAGCAAGCTCATCCCTTTGCAAATTTGTGGTTTTTCAGGTGATAACTAGCTTGTTTAAAGCTTGTTTTTTTTGTAAAAGCTTGAAGCTTGGGTGAGAAGGACTAAGGTGGGACAACCGTGTGCTTGACGACAATGTTGCCATCCATTCATCAGAGCATATGTACATTGAGCATGTAGTTTTTTGTAAAGATATAAGTTTTGCTATTGTAATTTTGTAAACTTTAATACTATGTATAAATAATATTTTGTTATATAATTATAAAGGATCTTTCAAATTGTGAAAAATTTTAATTATTTACGTGTATAATTTTAATGTTCTGGACACGTGTATATGGCACCTGGAGGGTGTTACAATAAGGATCATAGATTTCTTTCTTAAAATTGAGACTCAAAGCAAATAAATCATTATTTTAAATCTTTAACTTGTTTGAAAATTCAACCTTTAACAAATTCAAGACAATTGGGGCTGTATTACCCAATTTATAAAATAATACAGAAATCCGAATAATTTCAACAATCACAAATCAATACACTTGAAAGCTTTAATCCGTAGGTTACAATTAATGTGGAAATTTGTATAAATCGAATTACTTATCATATCATACTTCTTGATTTGATTTGTTATATAATCTCTCATTTCAGTTGTTATTAGAGTTGAGAATTTCATTCATTGCATAACCAGTAATATTATCAGTCATATCTTTCTTAATTGATAAATTTCATATAGTTATCTCATAAATATGTATTTCTGAACCGTTCCCCGAATGAACAGTAATATACAAATAACTCTCTCTCACAACATCTCAATTCATATTTTCCATGGCCCACACTGGCCAATTCACATAATCATTCACAATAGTATCATATGTATACATTAAAACCACAAGAATTTACCCCAAAGGCACCTCTGAATCCCTGTGCTATCCCAAAGATAGTTATCAATCGAGTGGCCAGCTCATTATTCCCAACTCATCCCATATATATATATACATATATACATATATATATTTTTACTCATTTCTTAATTAATGAGGGATTGATCAATGTAAAGCTTGTACATTATTCACATTTATTTCAAAGGCATAATTATGCCATTTTTTATGTTCTTTATTTATCATTCACTAACTTTTCACTATTAAATTATTTCAAAGTGATACTTTAGTCTCTTTGTCTGAGACTTAATAAAGTACGGTATTTATATATCTTTAAAGTACTTTAGTTCAATTATTATCAACATAAGTCAATAATTAATGATTGAACTTGTTCTCTAATATTTCATATGTTCTGGTATGTTATTTTAGGGTTTGGTTCAAGTCTATTCTTCTATTTATTCAAAAATAGTCGAAATATAGTGAGAATCAGGTTATAAAGGAGCCTCCTCTACATAGGGGCGTCGCCCTCATGATGCAGAGGCACCGACTATTGGTTACAGAGGCATTGCCCTCTGAACCAGTCAAAGAGGCGTCGCCCTCCTTCTTCAGAGGCATCGCCTCTGAGGTGGGTAGGCGTCGCCTCTATGAAGAGGTGCTGCCTGTTCGATCTCTGGTTCGTATTCAGCAGTAACCCAATTAACAAAAGTCACAATTTCTCAAAAATAAAACCATCACAGGCTGAACCGAGTATTCTAATATGCACATCAACCATCATACATCCTAGATCTACGTTTAAAATGGATCTATTACTTAATATTTCAATAACAACATTTAACTTCAAAAATAATAATAGATCTTGGATTTTTAGAGCCACTCACAAATTTCTCCTACTTGATTCGAATTCTTCTTCTTGCTAATCTGGAAATTTCCTTAAGCTTCAGACAACTTTCTTCTCTTATTCTTCTTTCTCCTTTTCTTCTCTTTCTTCTCTTCCTTTCCTTTTCTTTTTCTTTTTCCCTTCCTCCATGCTTTCTCCTGTAGCATCCAACCACTCCTCCTCTTCTTTCCCACTTTAGTCCCTTACCTTCTCCTTTCTTTCTTTTTAACTTCTTCTAGTCTCATATATTACAATTACATCCTGACTTCTCTTTCAATTGCATCCTTCAAAATTTTATTCAAATTAAACCTTATTTCTCATATTTTATTCTTATAAATTCTCACTAAAGAAATACTAATTAACTCTATTTAACATCAACTTAATATAATCAAATATTCCTTAATTATCATTAATGTAATTTAATCCGGTTCAAGGATACAAATGTTATAATTCTTTCTTACTATAAGAAATTTTATCCTCGAAATTTGTACATGCGTAACTAATTATAAAAGTCCTAGATATCTATGTCTCATGTCCTCTTCTTGCTCCCATGTAGCTTTTTCTTGGGAGTGATTCTTCTACAATACTTTGACTTAAGGAATGACTTTGTTCCTCAACACTTTCTATTCTCTAGCCAAAATTGCCATAGGTGCTTCTTCATAACTTAAATTCTCTCTTAATTCCACAGGTTACTCTTTCAAAATATGAGTGGAGTCACTTTTATATCTTCTTAACATAGATACATGAAATACATTATGTACTCCCTCAAGAGTTAGGGGTAAAGATAATCGATAAGCCACCGGTCTAATTCTTTCAGAACCTTGTATGGTCCTATAAACCTAGGACTCAACTTTCCTTATTTACCAAATCTTATCACCCTTTTCCATGAAGATATTTTTAAGAATACTTTGTCACCCACCTTAAATTCAATGACAGTTCTCTTAAAATTGGCATAGCTTTTCTGCCTATCCTAAGCTGCCTTGAGATTGGTTCTAACTATCTGGAGATTATCCGTAGTGATCTGAACCAATTCAGGACCCAACAACTTCCTCTCTCCTGCTTCATCCCAACAAATAGGAGTTCTATATCTCCTGCCATACAAAGCCTTAAATAGTGTTATATTTAAACTGCTTTGATAACTATTATTGTATGGAAACTCAATTAATGGCACTTGCTTATCCCAGTTTCCACCAAAATCTAAAGTACTAGCTCTCAATATATCTTCTAGCACTTGAATGGTCTTCTCAAATTATCCATCAGTCTGAGGGTAAAAAGCAGTACTAAATCTCAATCTAGTACCTAGCACTTCCTGTAAACTGGGCCAGAATCTTGAAGTGAATCTCGGATCACGATTTGATACAATCGATATTAGCGTTCCGTGCAACCTTATTATTTCGTTAACATACAACTCCACCAACTTATTCAAACTATAAGTTATCTTAATTGGAAAAAAATAAGTAGATTTTGTTAATCTGTTTACAATTACCCACACTATATCATTTTCTTACTGCGTTCTTGGTAAATCTACTACAAGGTCCATGGTTATATGTTCTTATTTCCATTCTGGTATAGGCAATAACTGCAACAAACCAGCTGGGTGTCTATGTTCAGCCTTGACTTATTGACAAGTCAAACATTTGGAAACATATTATGCGATATCCTTCTTCATCTCCTTCCACCAATAATTTTTCTTTAAATTTTGATACATCTTGGTACTTTTCAGATGCATCGCATACACAGAATAATACGCTTCTTCCATTATTTCTCTTCTCAATTCTTCCTTATTTGGCACATATATTATGTTTCCTATCCTTATCATTCCTTGTTCATCACAACTCAAGTCTTTATTCTTTCCACTTTTTACATATTCAATCCATTTCAGAACTTCATCATCAATCCTCTGAGCTTGAGCAATCTTTTCCATCAATAATGGTCTCACCTTCAAGGTGGCTAATACACAGTCAGGTGCATTTACGCCAAGCTCAACATTTAGTCTCCTGAGTTTAACCAACATGGGCATCCTAATAGCGTATATGTAATGCAAATTCCCAGTCGATTTCTGACTAAAAGCATCTGCCACCATATTAGCTTTGCCCAGGTGGTACTTAATCGTGCAATCGTAGTCCTTCAGCAATTCCACCTATCTCTTTTATCTCAAATTTAGGTTTTTCTGACTGAGGATATACTTGAGACTTTTATAATCAATGAATATTTGGCACATTTTCCTATAAAGATAATGTCTCCATATCTTTAAGGCGAAGATCACCGCTGCCAATTCCAAATCATAAGTGGGATAGTTTTGCTCGTGAGGTTTTAGCTGTCTGGATGCATAAGTAATAACTTTGCCTTCCTACATCAACACACAACCTAACCCTTGTCTTAAAGCATCACTATACACCATGAAGCTACCACTTTCTATAGGTAAGGTCAAAACGGGAGTAGTAGTTAACTTCTCCTTCAAAATTTTAAAATTCTACTGGCATTAAGGAGTCCAATTATACTTCACATTCTTTCTCAATAACTTTGTCAAATGTGACGTAATGATTGAAAAATCTCAAACAAACCTCCTGTAGTATCCTACCAATCCCAAGAAACTTTTAACTTCCATCACACTCCTAGGTGGTTCCCAATTCACTATAGCCGCAATTTTATTTGAATCCACATATACTCCTTCAGCAGATATCACATGACCCAAGAAAATTACCTTATCTAGCCAAAATTTACACTTGCTAAATTTGGCATACAACTATTTATCTCTCAAAGTACTTAACATAATCCTTTAATTCGGCTGGAGCCATCCTATATGGAGCTTGAGATATGAGTGATGTACCCAGCAACAACTCGATCTTGAACTCAATTTCTCTCTCAGGGGGTAATCTCGGTAATTCCTCTAGAAACACATCCTCAAATTCATTCACAATAGACACCTTTTTCAATTGTTTTTCCTCTTTTCTTTTATCAATCACAAAAGCTAAATAAGCATCATATCCCTTCATAAGATACTTTATAGCTATCATAGCTGAAACTATCTTAGTTGGAACTTTTCTATTATCTCCCAAAAAACACACTCTCCTACCATTTCCCTTTTCAAACGTCACCTTCCTCCTAAAATAATCAACATTGGCCTTATAGTGACTTAACCCATCCATACCTAAAATAGCATCAAAATCGCTCAATGGTAAGGGCATAAAATCTTATTCTAACTCATCTTATCCTATTTTCACAACAACATTCCTGGTAATCTTATCACAAATCACACTAACTCCTATAGGCATACTAACCAAAACAGGTTCATCTCTATCAATCAATTCTAGCTTATTATGCAAAACAAATGTAGAGAATATAAATGAGAATGTTGCACCCGAATCAATTAATATATAGGCTAACTTATTGCAAATAGAAGCCATACCTTTAATTATGTCCATGCATTCTCCGCCTCTTTCTCAGTCACTGCATAAATCCTTGCTTCTTGAACATTTCCTGTTGTACTAGTTTATCCTGTAGGCCTCTCTGGAGCTTGTGGGGCCCTACTAGCTTCACTTCTTGCATCGATGGTCTTTGTAGCAATAGGAGGTCTTCCTATTCTCCTTGATCTAGGAGCACTTGACCCTTACACTGAGGGTTCCCCAAACATACCCTTAGTACATTCACGGGCATAATGTCCCATCTCATTGTATTTAAAATAGCGCACATTTCTCCTAACATAACTTCCCACGTGATTCTTCTTGTACAAATTACACCAAGGCATATTTACTCCTCCATTCAGAGCATTTTCAAAGCTATTCGGTCAAAATGAGGGCATTGGCTATCTTACAGACATCTGACTACCTTGTGATTGGAAGCTCCCTCCTGATCGCACATTACCTCGCGAATAGGGATTAAATCTAGATCTTTGATTATTATTATCCCTCCAAGGTGGTCTTGAAGATACCTCTTACTGATGAGATTTTACCTTATTTGCAGACTCTAATTCCTTGTCAAGTCTCTCCTGTTCCATCGCCTTCTCGACCCATCCTCGAAAAGGTCATACTGGCGTAAAGATTTAACTTCCCTCTCAGGGATACATGTAAACCATCTCAAAGTTTATCACTTTTAGCTTCCTCCGTGGGGTAGATATCCTTTGCATACTGGTACAGTTCCTCAAATTTATTTATGTATTCTCTAACAGACATAGATCCTTATGCCAGGTTCACAAATGCAGCTTTCCTTTACTTTTGGAAAGTCTGTCAAGTACTCTCTGCTAAATTCTTTCTTAAAGAGCTGCCATGTAATAGCTTCTCCATAAAGGTTCTTAATCCTCGTTAACCAATCATCTGCCTTCTCAAACATAAGGCCATAAACATTGCTTACTTTCTCGACATCGCTAAATTGTAATGTGTTGAAGGCTTTGTCCATTATTTTGACCTATTTATCCGCTTGTCCAGTGTCTAAGGTTCCGTGGAAATTATAAGCTCCACACTTCTTTGCATGCTCGATAATATCTCCGGGCTTCCTGTACCTCTCACGCTCTGCCATCACCGTTGCCATTATTCTCACTAAATCAGTAGCATCTTTATGTACTACTGGAGCTGCAGGTGGAATCGGCACATCCCTAGGTATCTCTGGGGGTGGTACATAATACACATTCCTCACTCTCCTATGTACTTACTCAAAAATTGATGTTGAAGCAGCTGACATTGAACTTCCTTGCAAGCTATAAGTGCAAACATTTTGTCTATCATCTCTCTTATTGCCAATAAAAGCTGACGATGGAGATGATTCTCTTACAGACATTCAACTCCTATCAGGAACATTCGCTATCTCAACTAGCCTTATTCCATCAGGTTGGATATCATGTCCTCTCCCTCTACCTCTAATCCTACCACGACCTCTACCATGAGCTCTACCCTAGTCTCCAATTATTCCACCTCTAGTTCTTGCCATCTTCTAAAAATCAAAATCATAAAACTTTAGAAATTTTCATCATTATATTATCTATATATTTTTATAATCATAATTCATCAACTCAATATTCCTCAATGTTCTTAACACATAACATGATGTTTCTTAGGGTCTACAGAACCTAATAACTTTAAGCACTGATACCAAACTTGTCACACCTTATCCATCCATTAATTACTAATACACCATTATATATATCCTTAAATCTGAATTAGTCGATCATAATACGCTTGACGAACTCTTAAGGTTATAGTACATGCACTTAGTATAATACAGAAAACCTGTACAAATTTGAACCATCAGATATTTAATAACTTTACCAATGAACACCCCATGTGCATAACTTGATACCATCACTTAATCATTTACTTTGTCACATTCTTAATTGTCATCAATAATATTCTTGATAGATATAACCATTTACCCATAATTTTAGATGGAAAAATAATAACTTCACATCAATATTATTTCATTCGACATCTTTTCTATCCATTATCAAAATATAACCATTGATTTCATAAATTCGAAACCTCACTGTCACTCCAGGTTGCAACCATTGCTTTTTTGGGTTTTTCTTTCTTCATCTTTTTTTTCAGCTTAGGACAATTAGTTCACAGATGTCCCGATTTTTTGCATTCAAAGCCGATAATTTCAGAGGATTCCTTCTTAGTCAGAAACTCTGAGTTTGGCTTGAACATTTTCTTTATATTTTTCTAGTGAAATCATCTCAAATCAGATAACAAAATAATATCACTTATTTAATGGCATTCTCACATCTTCTACGTCATTCAACATCATTTTATCATACATCCATAAATTAACAATTCTAAATGGAAAGATTATTACTCAGTAACTATACTAAATAATGCATATAACATTAGGCACTACGGTGCTAACCATCCATCATAATCATAAATATGTACATTAGCAAATATATACAATAAGAGTACTAGATACTAATGCAAATAATATAGATATACATCATTTGCCCTAGCATCTATCCCTCAAAAGTCTCGGATCTCTGTCCGGTATAAGATGGTGGTGAAGATAGTAATAGCAGCGCGCATCCAGGCCAAAACCTTCATCATATACAACTAGCCCAATGGCTCAAAAATAAACTCGTATATCATATACTGGAGGGTGTAGAGATGGCCATAAGCAAAAAGCTAAAATGATGCATCCAAAAGACTGCATCATACCCAAGTGGGGGTGATCTAGACATCCAGCGAGGTAGCATAGTAAATGCAGAAAATGGTGCACACACTATCTAAATGCTCCTCTTGCATGGATGATACACGTGCATTAGCTCCAATGGGAAGGACTATGACCTTAAAAACTAATCAGCATCTGTGTCGTGGCAGACTATATATCAAACTAAAGTCTCAGCTGGAGTGACCTCAGAAACCATAGTGGCCCATTGGACTGCCATAGTAATACGCTATAGGATAACTAAGCTGTGAAAAATATTTTAAAAATAGTAGTGAGTAATTCTGAAAGGAAATTACCCAGTGAGCAGCTAGTAAATCTTGAAATGAAAAAATTTATCGAAAGTATGCTTCATCCAAAATATAGCAAAACTTGAAAGCTATTTAACACTCACAATTGTACACCATTATCAAAATAACATTTTCAAGGACAATACTTCTTTTTCTTAAAAACATTTAACACAAAGGTTTCCCTCACATGAGAGATACTAAAATATTTTCATAAATAATGCAGCCTAAAGCATAATAAGGATCATAGCTTTCTTTCTAAAAATTGAGACTCAAAGCAAATAAATCATTATTTTAAATCTTTAACTTTTTTGAAAATTCAACCTTTAACAAATTCAAGACAACTGGGGTTGTATTACCCATTTTATAAAATAATGCAAAAATCCGTATAATTTCAACAATCACAAATCAAAATGCTTGAAAGATTTAATCCATAGGTTACAATTCATGTGAAAATTTGCATAAATCGAATTACTTATCATATCATACTTCTTGATTTGATTTGTTATATAATCTCTCATTTCAGTTATCATTAGAGTTGAGAATTTCATTCATTACATAACCAGTAATATTGTTAGTCATATCTTTCTTAATTGGTAAATTTCATATAATTATCTCATAAATATGTATTTCTCAACCGTTCCATAAATGAACAATAATATACAAACAACTCTCTCTCACAACATCTCAATTCTATTTTCCATGGCCCACACTGGCCAATTCACATAATCATTCATAATAGTATCCTATGCATATATTAAAACCACAAGGATTCATCCCAAAGATACCTCTGAATCCATGCGCTGTCCCAAAGACAGTTATCAATCGAGTGGCTAGCTCATCATTCCCAACTCATCCCATATACATATACATATATATATTTTTACTCATTTCTTAATTAATCAGGGATTGATCGATGTAAAGCTTGTATATTATTCACATTTATTTCAAAGGCATAATTCTAAAAATTTTTGATGTTCTTTATTAATCATTCACTAACTTTTCATCATTAAATTATTTCAAAGTGATACTTTAGTCTCTTTGTCTAAGACTTAATAAAGTATGGTATCATATATCTTTAAATTTCTTTAGTTCAATTATTATCAACATAAGTCAATAATTAATGATTGAACTTGTTCTCTAATATTTCACATGTTCTGGAATATTATTCTAGGGTTTGGTTCAAGTCTATTCTTCCATTTATTTAAAAATAGTCAAAATATAGTGAGAATCAGGTTACAGAGGTGCCTTCTATGCATAGGGGCATCACCCTTACGGTGCAGAGGCACCGACTGTTGGTTACAGAGGCATCGCCATTAACAAAGGTGTCTCGCCCTTTGAACCAGTCAAGGAGGCGTCGCCCTCCTTCCTCAGAGGCATTGCCTCTGAGGTGGGCAAGTGTCGCATCTATGAAGTGGCACCACCTATTCGATCTCTGGTTCGAATTCAGCAGCAACCCATTTAATAAAAGTCACAATTTCTCAAAAATACAACTATCACAGGCTCAACCGAGTATTCTAATATGCACATCAACCATCATACATCCTATTTTCATCAAAATACATCCTAGATCTATGTTTAAAATGGATCTATTGCTTAATATTTCAATAATAACATTTAACTTCAAAAATAATAATAGATCTTTAATTTTTAGAGCCACTCACAAATTTCTCCTACCCGATTCGAATTCTTCTCATTGCTGATCCATAAATTTCCTTAAGCTTCAGAAAACTTTCTTCTCTTCTTTTTCTTTTTTTTTTCTTCTCTCTCTCTTCTCTTCCTTTCCTTTTCTTCTTCTCCTTCCCTTCCTTCATGCTTTCTCTTGTAGCATCCAACCATTCCTCCTCTTCTTCCCCACTTTAGTCCCTTATTTTCTCCTTTCTTTCTTTCTGACTCCTTCCATTCTCATGTGTTATAATTATATCCTAACTTCTCTTTCAATTGCATCCTTCAAAATTCTATTCAAATTAATCCAACTTTATTTCTCATATTTTATTCTTATAAATTCTCACCAAAAAAATACTAATCAACTCTATTTAACATCAACTTAATATAATAAAATATTTCTTAATTATCATTAATGCAATTTAATCTGGTTAAGGACACATATGTTACACTTTATGTTATTTATGTTAATCCTCTCTCTTCAAAAATATTTTCTTGTATTATGTTTAATTTCTATTTATCTTCTTTTTTCTCCTAATAAAGTGGTATCAGAACTTAAAGTTCTTGAAGGCCATAAATTAAAAGAAACAAAAATAAAGAGAGAGTTTGAGAGTAAAAGAATCAAGAAAAGAAAGGAAAGAAAGTTGTTCTCCATTTTCAAGAGTCCTGTGAAAAGCTATTTGTGTTAAGTAGATTTTCAATATTTAAGTGAAGAAACCTATTGAAAAATGGAATAAATTGAAGAGTCAAGAAAAAGACTCCAGGAGTAAAGTAAAGAGTTAAGAGAAAAGTGAAGAGTTAAGAGGAAGATTATAACTGATGCCAATCATCTATGAAAAGTGATAGCAACAGTTGAAAAAACAGGGAATATTATGTCAATCATTATATTTAAAATGTTACTTAAGAAAATTTTTGAAAATTTACATATACCTCTGGCAACCTATTCATGTGAAAAATTTGGGCAAAATCACCAACTGACTTTTATGGCAAAAATTGCTTTTGAAGAAAAATTGAGAAATCACACTCAATATGGCTATATATCAAATAAAAAGAAGGACATAGAAAATGAAGTAGTATTGCGTGTAATAAAACATTTGAAGAATTTGTATGATATCATTATAGAAGTTGTTAATGAAAGAAATTTATAATATGTCTAAGATGAGTTGGATAGTTTGAAGATAGCTCATAATGCTTTGAAGGTAGAACTTGAAGATGCTATTGAACAATTAAATAATTTGAAGCTTTATAAGGAAGGAGCTAGTGAAACTTGCAAATCAATGGCTAATTAAAAACCAAAAGTTTGTGCTGCTCATGATTTTTCTTATGGGCGTGTTCGAGGAATCATCATCATGTCTAAAATATTTTAAGTTTAAGGAGGAGCGTTGGAATAAGTAAACTTAAATTATTAATATTAGAAAAGTGAAGAGTCTTTGGTTACATCAAGAGTCTAAAAATATGAAAAGTTGTGTTTAGTATATTTAGAATATTAAATATTTAGGTTAAAAGATAAATTATAATTAGTGTGTTTGAAATTTAAAGAGTCAAAAAAAAGATGAAGGGTATAGTTATTTTTTAGTATAAATATATTTGTAAACCATCATAGATGGTAGAGTGGAGAAATTACCATCATAGATAGTAGAGTGGAGAAACTATCTCTCATAAAAGATAAAAAGTGTCTTTATGTTATTTGTATTAATTCTCTCTCTCTTTTAGAATATTCCTTATGTTATGGTTAATTTCTTTATATCTTCTTCTTTCTCCAAATACTCTTATAATAGTAAGTCTTCTAACAATAGATTATGGTATAGGTGACTTACGGATGAAATGAAATTTCTCTCCAAGAATAATATCAGGGTGTGTTTGGATGCAAGGATTTGGATTTCAAATCCTAGATTTCAAATTCTAGATTTTAAATTCATTCACTTTAAAATCTTTCATTTGGATAGGATAAAGAATTTCAAATTTCAAATTTCAAATTCATTGTTTGGATCACTATTTACTCATACTTAGATTTGAAACTAAATTTATTTAATTTAAATTATTTAAATTATTTTATTTTTTTAATTAACAAACAATCAAAATATGTAATAAAATTTTTTTTCAAGATCCATCAAATTAAACTAACATTATAATTTTTCTTAACATAAATTGGACAACACGGTAAAATCAAGTTTGCATACCAAAAAAAAAAAAACAAATTTAAATAGTACTTTAATATGTAAAAATAACACTAATAATTAAATCCTAACTATTATCACTCTCAATAAGAAATTGGATTCAATCTTTTTTTTCATCATCTGGTAGAGATTTGAGCAAATAAAATTTTTTCGGGTTTCCTTTCATGAGTTACTGCTGAAAAAATTTCTACCCTACGAAGTCCGGAAATTTGTGAGACTACTGCATGAATCTCTTCTCCAGTGGGTTGTGGTCTTTTAAAACATTTTTTAGTTATCAAATATTCTTTAAATGAATGCGCTATCTCCATCACTGCATCGGCTAAATGGTCTTTTCTAGATCTTTTATTTTTTCTAGAACTTTATTCTTAAAGTCTCTTGCTCTTCCAAGTTTATGTTCGACTGTACTTCATTTTTTTTTGATCCATTGCTTCAGCGGCATCTTGAAATGTTTTTGCACCATCTCCAGTAGCTCTATCACATCCACATAATAAGACTATGTCATTCTAATTTTATATTACTTTATTTTGATATCCATGTGCTTTTGGAAAACTCTGAAAATATACGACAAAAAGAAAGAACTATTAACAGTAGTAAAATCTGATAACCAATATGCCTATAGTGTTTAATTATAACATATTATATATATGCTGAATTATATAT
>CATIWO010117036.1:0-14072 GCA_949673435.1 Macaranga tanarius | reverse complement strand
TATATATTTATAGGTCGGTTTGATTGGTTTAGTACTAATATTTTAAATTTTATTAATAATATTAGTTTCTAAATATATAAAACTCTTAATAAAATTATTTACTACCAAAAAAATTCTAACAAAATGTATTTAAATATATTTTAGAGAATCGGTTCGTTTGATTTTTTAAAAAAATTAATAAATAAAATAAATATAAAAAATTAACATTAATATATCTTATAAATCTTATTAGAATATTGTAAAATTATATAAATAAAATAATTTTAAAATAAAAAAGTGAAGAAAGTAAAAAATAAATAAATAACCGAACTAAAAAAATTCGGTTCAATTCGGTTTTAGGAATTTTTTATACAAAACCGAACCGATATAGGTTCGGTTCAGTTCGGTTTTAGATATTTTTAAACCGAACCGACATTTGCTCACCCCTAACCTGAAATGACACAATACCCATAAATCAAGGTTAAAAACAGTGAGGCAAATAACAGCAAGGATGGTCCAATGCAGATTTTGCCGAGCAATTTCCAATAATTTACCTCTGTGATAAGCCTCAGCTGATGAACATAGTCTTTGCCAGGAAATAATGGTTGTCGTGTCATGATTTCACCTAGTATACAGCCCACTGACCATATATCAATTGCTGCAGTATACTCTGAACAATTAAGGAGTAATTCTGGCGCCCGATACCAACGTGTAACAACATACTCAGTCATGAAATCTGTCTCAGATGTTGTCCTTGCAAGACCAAAGTCCGCAATCTTAAGGTCACAGTTAGCATTCACGAGCAAATTGCTAGGCTTTAGATCACGATGCAAAACATGTGCTGAATGTACATATTTCAGCCCTCTCAGTAACTGATATAGAAAGTACTGCAAAAGGACAATACCAACATGTTTGGTAAATTATGTTTCTCAATACTTAAATGATAATTACCAAGTGTGCCACATGCTAAACCAAGCATTTGCTTCACTTTAAGAGTTCCATGGGCTGTCATGCAAGGGCAGAACTACATCTTGAAGATTGGAGAGCCTAAAAGGCAAAGAATGACAGAGTATGGAACGTGCCAAGGCCATAGTATGCCTCTTCCAACCTAAAGTCAGATGCTAGTGCTAACTGCAGTCATGTATACCTAATGCTTTACAACTAAATTTCCTTTTCTATTGCTTTAAAATCAAGAAAGGCAAAGGAAAGCAAGATGAGGAATGCGTCACCTACAATGACTGTGTGTGCAGCGTGCAGCCCACTGTTCTCAAGGGGCAAACAGGATACAAATTTCTCAACTAAAATGTGGTTGGCACCAAGTTGGGGGAATGGGGGCTGGGAAAAATTTTCCAATTTATACAAACTTCCAGCAAACATGAAATCAAAGGACTCTTAAGGTGCTAACCCGACAATGATCATCTGTCAATGATTGGTTGGAGCGTATTATGTGATGAAGATCAGTGTCCATCAATTCGTAAACAATGTAGACATCATTGAAATTCTCCTTCTGGGGAGGTCGTATAATGTCTTTGATAGCAACAATCTGTGGAAAAGAAAATGAGAACAACAAAACATTGTAAAATAACCAATGAAAAAAGAAAAGCATAAAGATTGAATTTCCAATAACTCAGGAAAAGAAAGTAAGCCCATATTTCATAGCCAGCCAGAAAGTATTTTTAGTATTGCCGTAAAAATCTAACTTATCTTGCTTGCAGATGCACACTCACATGCAAAACAAGAAGAAGCAACCCGATAACCATTTGGTAATCACTACATTTAACATCCACAAGTTACGAGGAAAACGGAAAGTTTAAAACTGAAAGGATTGATGTTGCCATTTCAGATTCTAAGAGAGAAAAAGGCACAGAAGACAGTAATAGACAGCAATAAAAGTATATAACTAAGTTAACATAAGCAAAGCAACTTACATTTTCATGATCCATGTGACGAAGAAGCTTTATCTCTCGTAAAGTTCTTTTAGCATCTATCCGATTATCAAAAGCATTACCAATCTTCTTAATGGCAACTTCCTCTTGAGTCTCGGCATTTTTAGCAGCACTGAAGGAAATAAAAAATCACATCTTCCTTCACATTGTTGGTAAGAAAAAAGCAATTGAGTCAAACATAAAGAAAAAAATCTAACCATTTAGAATTTGATCAGAAACAGCAGTTTTCTGGACAAATGGATACATACACCACATATGCATCAAAAATACACCGTAATGCACTAGCAACAACTAAAATTACTAATCTCCTTCCAAACTAAGAAGTGCCTAAATTGAAGGTTCGCAGCAAAATCAGAGAAAAAAAAAATTATGCGCTTGAAAACTGGAACAAATTAGGAAGAAAACAGTTATAGTATACAAGAAAAAGCCTAATCGAATTGGGAAATTGAAGGCAAACTTCATGATATTACGTAAATACTATCCTAATTTTAATAGAAAAATCAGAAGTAATTTGCTTAAGAACATGATAATCTGCAAGCGAAATTCACTGAAACACTCGAAAATTCACATCACAATTGTTGAAATTAAGGAACCGAGCACTAGCAGCAAAGAAACCACAAAAAGCGAGAGGATCTTCGAAAAGAGGACAAAGAAATGGAAAGAAGCTTACCAAACAATACCGTAAGCACCTCTGCCAACAGGACGAATAGGAGGGACATACTTTCTAGAAACTTCAAAGAGATTGCCGTAAATATTATATTGAACATAACGTCCACCATGAGTAGGTACTCCTCTCACGTTATGCTCGCCGGAGCCAGAGCTTGACTCCATTGACATGGACTCAGCAGCAGCTACTAGGAGTCGAAGGAGGAGCTGAGATTAGAGGAGGAGATATTTTTATATATATATAATTTTGGTATTTTTTTTTTTTTCCCTAAAGGAGAAGCAGGGAGAGGGATATAAAATAAAAATAAATAAATAAGGGGAAGGTGGTGATTAATGTGAACTATTGAACTGGAAAAGCTGGAGTCACTCGTGAAGAAGAAGAAATTAGACTTTTCTATTGTAATAAAGTGGGGTTTTTAACTACTAATTTATCTTTTTCTATTTTTCATTTTGGTTTTGGTGTCGTTTAATGAGTGGTTTGGTTAAATGATTTTTATTGAAATGCATTTTACAAGGATTGACCCTTTTTTTATTGTTATTATTAATTAAGAAAAATACTACCAGTCAAAGTTTTGCTTAGAGGACCATAAAAAGCTGACCTCCAAATTTATGGTGGGTATCTGTCACGGATGAGAATACGAGTCCAATGTTATTTTGTGATATAAACGTGGAAATTCGAAGAAAATTCAAGTTTTGATTATTTAATTATATTTTATTTTTATTTTTTAATGGGTGAATTATTATTTATCTTTTGTGGTTTGTCACATTATACTACTTGGTCCATGATATTTAAAATTTATATTATAGCCCTTCTATTATGCATAATTATACTATTTACCTCTTCCGTCAAATTTTTCGTCACAATTACTGTTAACTGACATGACATTAACAAGTAAATACTATTTGCCCCCTCTATTTGAATATATTATTATTTGCCCCAAAAATTTTAAAAATATAAACTAATTATTTAATAGAAGGTATGTTAAAATTATCATTAATTGACTATAAAAATGATAATTTTATTAAAAATATTTTTGACAAAAAATATAATAGCTTATTTTAACTTTAATTTAATTAAAATTTTAATCAAATAACAATTTATTTTTTCCAATTTTAAATATATTTACTTAAATGTTAACCAAAATATTTATATTTCATAAAAAATTAAAAAGGTAAATTTCTTTTTAACTTCTTTTAAACTTCAAATTTTGATTTTTATTTGAATTGGCCAAGTACAGCTCCTATTACATGATCACTTGCATCACACATTAGTTCGAATGGAAGATTCCAATCAGGTGATACAACTATAGGAACTGATATCAATGCTTCTTTCAACCTATCAAAAGACAATTTACACTCATTAGTAAAGTCAAAAGGAGAATCTTTTTCAAGTAACTTACAAAGGGGTTTAGAGATTTTCGAAAAATCCTGGATAAACCGCCGATAGAATCCTGCATGGCCTAGGAAACTTCGAATTCCTTTGACATTCGTTGGGTATTGGAGCTTTTCAATGGTCTCCACTTTTGATTTGTCCACTTCAATACATTGTGCTGAAATTTTATGCCCCAGGACAATTCCTTCCTCTACCATAAAATGACACTTTTCCCAGTTCTGTACCAAGTTTGTTTCTTCACACCTTGTAAGAACTTGCTCCAAGTTTTCCAAGCATCCTTCAAATGTGCTTCCATAAACTGAGAAGTCATCCATGAACACGTCCATAATTTCTTCTATCAAATCTGAGAATATGGTCATCGTGCATCTTTGAAAAGTTTAAATTATTGAATATATAAATTGTATTATGAATAAAATTATTAATTTTAAATAATTTAATCAATATACCCAATGATTGAAATTAAAAATTTAAATAAATAATTAGATTTCAAAATTCAAAAGAGATTTGATTTGATTAAATTTTTTAATGCAACGTGAATATTTTAAGTTATATTTAAATAGAGATATTTTAAAACTAATATTAATTAATTGGAATTTAATTATATAAAATTAAATTACATATTTTATATTCTTATTTAAATGATATAATTATCATTTTATAGTAAACTTAAAAAAATTAGTTTAATAATAAAAATATATAATTTCTAAATGCTAGGGGTAAATAGTATAATATAGTCATATAGAATGGACAAATAGTATAATTTTTTTGTCAACTAACGGTAATTGTAACGAAAGATTTAACGGAGGGGTAAATAGTATAATTACGCAAAATAGAAAGAAAAGATAATAGAAATTTTATATGTCAGGGACCAACTAGTATAATATATCAAACCACATGGAGTAAATAGCAATTCACCTTTTTTAATTTGATAAAGGGCTTGTTTCTTCCTCATTCTTTTTTAATCATCTTAAAAAAAATGAAATGAAATTTTTTTATTGACAAATGAAAATATTTCAATCCAACAATTTTATTTGGAAATATTGTAAAATTAAAATAGCCCACAAACAGAGGCTTTTTTTCTCATATACAACATACAAGTCATAAAAAGGAAGCTTCTTTTTCTACAACGACTGGAATTGGTAAATTTTCAGAACGATGAATGCCAGAGGCTGCTGAGGTCATAAATTCAACAGCTAAGGCTCAAGAGGGTCCAGCCATTAAAGAGTTTCATCAAGATTGTCTGGGTCAATAATGGAGACTCCATGATTGGTAGAGGCCAATTCATTTCACGCACTGCGGAGGACTTTGACCAGGCAAAAACTAAAAATTTTATGCTACAGATAGTTCTTTCTTTGCTTTCTGATGGTTCTTTCTTTGCTTTCTAAGATGCCCCGTGAACTTGCCAATGACCGCTTCTAGTTTCAATTTGGAAGCCAATTTTAATTTTAAGAAATCCGACAATCAAAAGATGGAAAATGCTGCCCATCTCCTGCTTCTGTTGCATTCATTGCCCGGCAAGTGGCAACACCAAACTTCTGAAGCTTTTATCACACCATAGCAAACTCCAGACTCAGATGAGATCCACCATAGATCATGTTCAGCTTCAAGTGAAGAAAGAGAGACACATAGAGCAACGCACACTACAAATTACACAACATAGCATATTAACAGAAAGCATTTCATGTATTCTCAACATTTCATAGCAACATATAATTGTACAAATCAGTTTCAAAACACCAGATAATAACGCATACCATACATAATATGATATGCCATACACGATGGTACAACTAAGGAAACATCTCACACCTAAACCATTTGTATACATGAAAATAGTTAGCTCCAAATGTATTCATCTGACAAGCTGTTCTCCTACGTTAGTTCCTAACATTGAGTCAGTGACTGCACCACATTCTCTCAAACTACAAAGTAAAGCATCACGCCCGCTCAAAACTATCTTGAAAAAGCCATCCACTTGCTTTGCAAGAAGATCCAACCCTTGAGAAAGATTTTCTGATACCTTTCTCAAATCTGAAACAGAATTCTCAAAAGCTTCCAATTCAACAGGTCCCAACCCATCTTGAACCATGGGATTCAATTTCTTCACAACTGAATCAACTGCATCCAATTCTTTCAGGACTGTAAACTTTCCATGGGAAAATTTCCCTCTAATTTCTGCATTCAGGTTATTCTGCAGTCCGGAATATGCTTGTGCCCAAATTAGTGTGTCAGGGACATCCAAAACTAACAAATTCTTTGAAGAACTTGAGAAGGCCGCAGCAAAGACACTACATACAAATACTGTCTGCACCTTAACACCATACATTGCACGCATCAATACCTGACCTTTAGGATTGTTCTTAACCTTTGGCAGATGCAGCGATTCTAGAAGACTATCCAAAATGGAGCGACAGTTCTGGATCCTTTGATTCTTTGAACCAATGTGTTGTCTCCAGCTATCAAGGGAGGAACGGGCCCGCACAAATTGCTTTGAAGTGTTGGACTCCAAGTTATGGAGGACACATTGAAGCCAGAGATGGCCTTGATTAAGCCTGGAAAGCTCAGAGCCAAAAGCAATGCAGATATCAAGCAACTTCACACTGATGTCCAAGTATACATCTATCCATTTCTCATCCCAGTCGGCTATGGGGAGCTCAAGATCAGTAATCAGGGTCTTTATGTCAGTATGACTCTCACAAAGTGAATCCATAGCAGATTTCATCCATGTCAAGCTAAGAACATCATCTTTGTCCTTTGGGATAAGTTTCCTCAACCTCTCTGCCAAAGTTTCTTCAAAAGCATTCAACATAGAAAGAAGCCTGGGGGACAACTGAGAGCCCTTTGGTGATATCATCCGGAAAGGATTCCCAAATGAAAAGAAAGGGCGGTGTGGCTCCTGTGGTCTGTTCATCCTGAATAATTACTGAAAGAAGATCACCAAAAAAAAAAAATCATAAATCTTATTGCAAAGGCCACGGAAATTCAAATTCCATGAAGCAAGAAAAACATTGTAACATCAACCAATGAAACAAAAGAGGGTGTCCTTGGCGCAAGGGTGATACCAAGCTCCCCTATCACAAGGAAAAACCCCATGCCTTTAACAAAAAAAGGCCAACTCCAACACTTGAACTGAACCCATGACCTTTAAGGTCACAAAAGGAGCAACCTTTCACTGTTGCACAAAGGCTCACCCTTCTGTAGGACAAACACAGGAATCAAATAAAGAAGATCTCAAATAAACAACAGTAAAAAACCAAAACCTAAACAAAAAATTTTGGAATACAGAGCTATAACGCCCACAATCATCCATTTTGGCTCTTAAAATCAGAACAAAAATAGAAAAAAAAAAATCAACTATAAACAGTTATTAACACAGATCAAAATCCCTAAAAAAAGCAAAAAAATCATATCTTTTCCGTCGTCGATTGAGTCCAGAAATTGAGACCCAAACATCACCAATCACATAAATTAACTACAACAACATTCAGATCCAACTAAAAACCGAAGAAAATCGAACTGTAAAAACTTACCGGAGGCTAGATCTTCGAATTAGAAAGCGATTACTCTAGATTAAGCACGAAGAATTAACAAAAAAAAAAAAAAAAAAAAGTACAAGAAAAATTATTTAAAAAAAAAAACCTAGAAACTTCTCTAGCAAAAACAGCAGACCCAAAAGATTAATCCCTCTCTTCGCAAAACACTGAATAAAGAAAAAATTGAAAAATTCGTACCTAATTTGGTACTAGTAGTGAACGGGCAGGCAAAAGATCTGAAGTTTCGCAGAAAGTCTCCAACGCGTAAAGGCTCAACACAAGTTTTGCGTGGTAGAAAATTTCGACTTTATCTTCTCTATTGATTTGTAGTATTTTAATCCACCAATCAAACAAAATAGCCCATAGGTTAGGTGATGATTTATAGACTAAGGTTTTGGTGGAGTCACTGTCTGTCATTAAGAGTTTCTCACGGATGTTACACGTGGAAGGAAACGAATGGGTACTTGGATGACCGTTGTGGAAATGATTTTGTGTGACGTTAATTGGAAATTGCTTTTTCTTAGGGCGGCGATGCACGGGATTGTTTTCTTCTTGGAATCCAACGGCTTCAAGAGCTTTGTCGGCCAAATACGACGACGTTGTTGTAGTAGTTGTTATTTTAATGATCTGCATACTTCATTTGCCGACTAATTAGTTTTATTTAAATGATTAATACAAATAAAAATTCTAGATTTTAGATTTAATAATTTAAAAGGGTGATTCTAAATTTTCCATTAGTAACAGTATTGTGGTTAAAATTAATGAAATTGGTTTATTTATTTGGTTTTCATTCAAATTGAGTTGGGCTAAAAAAACATAAGTGGACCTAGTTCCACTCACATTGGATGGGCCTGGGCGGAAAGTATGGTTTATGATACTGGTTACTGCAGTCAAAATAAGATGAAATCCACCGCTACCACTTAAGGCAAATGTTAAAAAATAATAATAATAAAAGATAACAATATATGTATCTTTAAGCGAAGTGAATAGTTCTGTCGCTCACTAAATAAAAATAAAATTTTGCTTTTAAAAATTATTTATTTGTCTCCATTAACAAATGGACTTTTGAATGAGTGAGGGACAATTTTGACTTTTTCATGTCGAGAGACAGAACTATTTATGTCGGTTAGAGAAACACAAATCATTATTCAATAATAAATTAGGTGCACGAGAACTTAAAGGTATCAGGGTCAAACTCCCGCAGCATGAATGATGAATTTATCACCATAAAAGAGTTCGGATAGGATTTGTATCCCATTTTTACTAACACTACCACTAACGCTAACAATGAATGATTGTAATTCCATGAATGCTATCGAGTGACAGTTGCTTAAAAAAAATTGAATCTAATAAAACTATGCATTAAAAAAATGAAAATTATATATAAATATATAGTAACTTAATATTATTCAACAAAAAATAGCATTAATTAGGATGACGGCAAAGGAGTTAATAAGAGCAAGTTAAGAAAAGCAAGAAAAGGGTATTCTCTGGTACTGATTGATTGCATGATTTTGCGAAATATTTTTGTTTCTTTCTTACAAATTTGCGTTTCGTATAAAACAACCAAAGCATGTGTTAATGGCTCTACTAATATGAAATAAAAAGCACGAACAAATTAATGCTTACCTAACTATGAGAATGGGGAAAAAGATGTTAGCTTTTGCTTTAATTATATTTGTTCCTTACAAAGCATGTACACACAACTTGTCCTGTGATTATTAATTAATGGCATAAGTAAAAGGTAATAGAAGTATAGAACAATGTTTGCAACAACGTCAAGTAGGCTGCACCATCTTTAATGGAGTGATTGTCATTCTTCCATCTAAAATCAAGTAAGTACCTTTTTTCATATTACAAGCACATGCATGAACATTGAACATTGAACATTGAACATTGAACATTGAACATTGAACATTGGCAATGTCAACAAGAAATCGAATCCTTCCATTATTACTTGTAATGCAAGGCATTCAAATTCCAATTCTTTTATGTCTTCCTTTTGTATTATGACCTATTCTACCCATAAACAACAACAAAAAAGAAAGAAACCAACAGAAACTTTAAAAAACATTAACAATGAACCTTAATCACCCAGTTAAAAACATTCCCCGTGTAGTAAAAAATGGTAATGAGATCAATTAGCTAGTTGGACCAATTCTCTATGTTGCTGGCCTGATGCCGCACTAAACACAAAAGAGACGGCTTCAAGTCCTACGCACTCAGCAATCAGCAGCATATTTGAATAGGACCAAATCGTTAGAAGAATGAACTTAGGACTGCGCAATAATGAGTCCAGAAAAAGACAGAAGGGGTTCACCACGCATATTCATGACCCAGTTACTTCAACTGGGATAATAATCTGCCAAATGTCGCAGTCTAGCTGCATGTTCTGGCACTGATCGCGAAATTAATTAATAACACAGAGCCATACCCCATTTCCAGACTAGATTTTGGCTGCTGTCCAGCTGGCTGGTCCAACTCCAACCCAAGACAAGAATATGCACATGAGTAAAGAGTAGCAATTAAGCTTTTTCCTTTGAAAGAATTGGATGATTACTGGGTCTATATCCCGCAACCATCCAATTCTAGAGTTAGCATTGATGTTGAGGTAATCTAAATACTTCCATCAAACTAGCTGGTGAACATATCCATCGCCCATAACTGTCCGGTATCGGCACTGGCATTGATGGTGACAACTGGAAAGCTAGCCATGCCAAACAGTTGATATGTTGATAAAACTAGAATAATGGACAAACAAACTACAGACAAGAATATGCTAATAATTGATTCTGAAAAATAACATTTTGGATGAATAGGAAGTAAAGATACATATTGCAATGCCAATATGTTTTTTATTTTACGAACTGAGGAAAAAAAAAATGTAATAATAATGGTTTGTATAAAAATAACGAATGAATTCTTTCAATCAATTATACATTTATATCCAATTGAAGGGGGATATCTCACAATATATGAAAGCTAAGCACAAAACAATGCAGAATATATGGTTTTCGTCGAACTGAGGGTACAAGAAATATAATAAAATACCTACACAAGGGCAAAAAAAATGAAAAGATAAAAAAAAGAAAAGGAAAGGAAAGTCTCAATAACTTATAGGGGGCTTAAATTAGTCAATCACCTAATCCTCCAACGACTTTATCTCCATCTAATTCCCTGATGAAGATTTCTACCACTATCACCTTCACCTGTATCTGAAGTGCCTTCACCAAATTGTTTATCACCTAGCTGTGCACCGGCAGGATTTACTTGTTCGTAATCACGGTGTGAATGGGAAGAATCTCTCCCAATTTTGCGTTCCTGTGAAATATGGGAAGAAATGCATAAATAAACTAAAAACTAAACGATTAATGGAGAATTTTCTGCAAATTCATAATCTGAGAAGAAATAGTGCATACATCGCGAAAAAGCAAGTCATCAGCCTCAAGCATGTGGATCACATGCCCCATTTTAGGCCTCTTTGTTGCATCAGGATCAACACATCGGAGAGCAACAAGGAGAATACGTTTTAGCGCTTTGGAAGCAGGCATCTCAGGCATCTTAGGGTCAACTACTTCTTCAGATTTTCTGTTTCCAACCATGGTTTTTAACCAGTCCACCAAATTGACCTGCAATTTAGATATTCCAAAGTCATATTTTGAAACAAAAGAGAACCAGAACCAAGAGTTAAAGAGAGGACATTTTCCAATTTAACTATAACCAAAACTAACCTCTCCTTGTGGCCGACTATAATCAACCGGACTTCTCCCAGAAATTATCTCCATGATTAATATACCAAAGCTATAAATATCACTCTTTTCATTAAGCATTCCAGTGCAAGCATATTCTGGTGCAACATAACTGGAGAAATAAACAATAGGGAGTCAAATTCCTATATAAAGTATCAGAACACAATCAAAGTTGTATTTTGATCAATAAGCTTTTACAAATTCACGGAAAAGAAAAAAATAAATATCAAAAGTTCAATATGAGAAATGAACTAACCCAAATGTTCCCATCACTCGTGTTGTTACATAGCTTCTCTCAGAACATAAGAGCTTAGCAAGTCCAAAATCAGAAACTTTAGGGTTCCATTGGCGATCCAATAGTATGTTGCTCGATTTTACATCTCGATGGACAACCTTTGGTTCAAGACCCTCATGAAGGTATGCTAGTCTGCAATGATAATTGTAGCAAACAAATACAGCTTGACTGAAAATTGTAGAACCCTTAAATTAAGTGAAATCTAAATGCATCCTTGCGCAAGACATGCATGTGAAACAGAATTTGGACTTTTGGAGTGCAAACTATCATACCCTTTTGCTGTTCCCAATATAATGTTCATCCGGATATCCCATGTAAGAGGGCTAACATCTCCAACATCACCATGAAGCCATTGATCCAGATTACCATTGTCAACATACTCATATACAAGCATCCTATCAAATAAAACAACTAGCCATGTTATTTGTGCAGCCTGAAACACCTGATAAAAGCTACAAACAAATACTCAAAATTAGACTAATCATGCACACCTGTAAGCACCTTCAACGCAATACCCAAGCAACCTAACAAGATTCTTGTGCCGTACTCGTCCAATTACTTCAACCTCCACTTTGAATTCCTTCTCAGCTTGACCCCTGATAGATGTTTAATCTCAAATTCATGAGCTAATGAGAGAGATAAGACAAAGGACCTCAATATTATGCTAACGCCAAAATAACATAATCCAATCCAATTATTAGCAAAAAGATTTTTGGCAGTAGAAAAGATACATTAATCCCCTCCCATGACCACCTACAACACAAAGCATGTTTCTTTACAGCACACATATTCTACCACACGCAAGAGAAGAATAAAGAACCAAAAAAAGAAAAGTAAACATTAAAAAATAAAAATTTCAATCAATTATCTCTTGCTAAACCTCAAATTAAGATCAAAAGATCCAATATTTGATGCAGGAACTCAAATTTTCTGTGCATTTATATGTCAAAAGATGGAAACTTTACCTGTTATTCAACAAATTTTTAACAGCAACTCTAGTACCATCGCTCAAAACCCCACTATAAACAATCCCATAACCACCTTCACCAATCACATTCTCTTCACAAAGTCCATTAGTAGCAGCTTCAAGCTCTCTCAAAGTATACCAGCGGCCCCACCCAAGATGGGAAACCTCAGGACCCACACTTCCACTGCCAAACGAGGCCGTTTCACACCCACTAGCAGTCCCTCTACTCTCCCCACTAGAAGGCCTATCGGAGAACACCACACGATGCTCGATCTTCCCGATCTCAACCTGAATCTCGGGAACGGGAGCCGCATGATGGTGGTGGTGATCCTGAGCAGGAAAATGCACGATTTCTTGAATCTCTTTAGAGATAGGAGGCGTAGCTGAATCGGGTTGCTTCAAAATTTTCCTGTTCTTACGGCGAGAGGTAACGCAAAGAGAGAGAAGAAACAGAGCAAGAACAATAAGAGATCCCAACAAGATTCCAATCACTACCCACAATCTTAGGCCAAAGATTGAGGTTGGTTTCGATAGTTCCGTGTTAACAAATGCGGCGTCGTACACTGACATTGTTTCTTATTTAATCTTGTATAAAGAATTGGCTCGCCGGAGACTTAAGAAAGGAAATCGAATTCCGGCGAGCAACAGAAGAGACCAGAGACAAGAGAAGAAGGAGAAGGAGGCAGTGTTAATGCAGAGGAAGGAGAAAGAGAGGAGCTTTAGAAGATGAGCTGTCAGTTTGTGTGCGCGAAGGTAAGAGTGTGAGAGTGAGCGAAGTGGGAATTTTGGAGAAGTGAAAATGGACAGTGTGTAATGTAATGGGCCAGGAATTGGATTTTCCACGTACATCATATGATAGGATGTGAAATTTTTTCTTTTTTTTTTTTAATATTATTGTCGCTAAGGATACATTGAAGTAATTGCTGATTATTGAATTGTCTTAGACTACATGCTTATACAGACACCATAATACTTTATTTACTGATGTGGGATCCGAAAATTCAAATTTTTTCTTTTCTTTTTTTTAGCCAATAAATTAATGGTACGCTGGTAATTTTTTCTTTTCTGGGGTCTACATTCTTACAAAATTTAATTTTATTGGGGGTAATTTGTAAAAAAAATCTAAACATTTGTGACTATTTGCAATATAATCCCAAGCTTTTAATTTTTGCAATAATGTCCCAATTTCTTTTTTTTTTTTTGCAATTTTAACACATTTCTAATTTTGGTCAAAATTAATTTCAAAAAAGCTGACTAGGTAGTGAGGTGTCATGAGTCATGCCAGCTAGGGTCGGTTCAGTTCGGTTTAAATGGAACCGAACCATATTGGTTGAACTGAACCGAATTATTTCGGTTCGGTTATTTTTTCTTTTTTTAACTTTCTTTTCATTTTTTTTTATTTTAACAACATTTTATTTATGTAATTTTACAATATTATAATAAGATTTATAAGATATATTCTATGAGTTCGGTTTATAATTATTTTTTATGAATATACTATATAATCATTTTTATTATTTTTATTCCTAAGCTTAGCATTTCAT
>CATIWO010117025.1:0-11155 GCA_949673435.1 Macaranga tanarius | reverse complement strand
CTGATAAATTATGAAAGTTAGGCCAACTAGTTATTGCAATACCTCTACATGCCAACAGAAACTGCCCTCTCAAAGAAAATTCAATGCCCATCTCTTTATATATAGAAAAGTAAGCCGAATTGTGTAACTAAAATTATTTATCGTAATAAAATATAAAGTTAATTAAAAATTACTTAAAAATATTAAGGATTAATTAAATAAAAAATAAATTATGTAATTTTATTAGACATATTTAAAAATTATAGGGACTATCAGATATTTTACTTTAGTACCGTCAACCTTCAATTAACGGAATGACTTAATTTCAACGAAAATAAAAGTGCAGAGATTCAATGTATAGAAATAAAAGTGCAGGGGGTAAATCTCAAAAAAAATAAAAGTGCAGGGGGAAAAATATGGTTTATTCCTATATATATAATTTAGTTCAAATTGTGACAAGTATTCTATCTCTTTATGTAGTATTCATCATTTTAGCCTTATCTGTAAAATTATTGAATTTTCTAATTTTTATATAAAAATTTTTTCATTATAAAAAAAATAAATAAAATTTAACCAAGTTATGTAAGATTTAAATTTTATTTATTAAAAAATTTATGTAAAATTTGAATTCTATTTATTGAAGAATGAGTCTAATTCATGGTTTATAACTATATATATATATATATATATATATAACAATGCTTTGTTAAATTTATTTATTTGTTGTTGAAATGAATTGAATATAATTAGTAAATTGATATTTTTTATAGTTAATTATCGATTATAAATTTAAATTATTTTACTTTTAACTATAAATTTAATTAAGTACCAAGACTAATATTTAATTGACTTGTAGGCATTGCTCCCCTGGTAAATATTTGGAGAGTTGACATGATTTTTATCAAAATATATAGACGCATTTAATAGGATTTATGAGATCAAAGGATATAAGTATACAAGCCCTCTTACGATATGTGTTAAAGATGTTTCGGACATAAAGCATTTTACAATGATTGACCACTTGCCTAATGGCTTACTTGGTTCTCTGCTCCTGGAGGCTGTTACTGTCGTATTAGATAGAGGTTTCTAAACTTTAATTATTTTCTTTGTATGTGCAGAAAACTAATGAAGTTGACGCGCTTAAGGTTTCATTATTTTACTTAATAGATTGTGACTAAATGATGCCGCAAATTGAAGATTTTGTTGAGTTTGTTATATAATATGCACATTTTTTCACTTTTGTATAATAATTTTATAAACTATTTCATTTATTTATAGTTTTTCATTTATTAAAATTATTTAATTATTTATTTTAAAATATATATGTTATTTGCATTTCGTGTAACGCGTAAATGTACTACTAGTTGGTATTAATTTAAGAAAATTTTAATTTGTAGACATATAAAATTTGAAAAACATATTACTGTAATAAAGTAATTTTAAAATGTAATTTTATAATTTGACTAACTATCGATTTAATTATAATATTTAAATATTTAAAAATTATGATTTAATGTGTCTAAATTTTATTTCATATAATTATTTTCGGTATTTATGAGAGTTTGGTTTAATTTGAATCAATTTGAATTGAGTAGGATGGAACTCATAAGAAAGATAAAATATTTCTAATATTTTCATTTATAAAATTTGAATTCGAAAACTTACTAAAATTTAATTTTTTACCATTTAAATCAATAAAAATTGATAATTTTTTTAATTCAAAATGAGCATTACTAGTCTAGCAAATTTCTTCTTTAAAATATCAGAAGGCAAAAAAAAAAAAAAAAAAAAAAAGCAGGTGAAAGAGGAAGATATGTTTATTTTAATGGCAGCCCGGTAAGCTAATTAGCTAGTAGCCACATGACATGATGAAGCCAGCCAACCTTTTCTATAAAAATTAATATGAACATATATATAAATCTTTGTCTTATATGAATAGATTCTCATATTAGCATCCTTAATTTTCATATGCTAATGTCAACTACCAAAAAAACTGAGCAAAAACAAAATATGCAGAAAGATAGCCCTAAAAGAATGAAGAGCCATCATCTCTGTATTCCCAGGCTCAGGGTAGGCCATAACACCAAGAACAATCAGCGCTTGTCTCCTATGACTCTACTCGAGCGCTTCCGCGAGGCCGTGTTTCGCTTGATGATGTTATCTGCTCTATCTAAAGCTACCCACAATGCTAGCAACAACAATGGTGGTGTATCTGTATCACCGTCACCTCTAAAGAGATCATGTTACTACTCATCAGCAGCTGATCCTCACCATAGCGAAGCCGTCGCAGATTGCATCGAATTCATCAAGAAAACGTCCGTCGCGGCTGAGGGGGAGGATGAGGAAGAGGAGCATGGCCGGAACTCAGCTGCTAGTAGTGCCATGGATGCCACCACTGAGATGATCATCCCAGTCCCAGTCATGTGAGAACATGTGTCTTTTTTTTCTTATTTTTCTTTTTCAGTTTATGTAAGGTTTCTGTTTGGAGGGTGATGATAAAGTTGTAACAATTAGATTAGAGGTGTGAGAGACCTAGTACATATATATTACAGCATGTAATTAGAGTTAATATATGCATGATTTGTCATAGAAAACTGAAATTATTTGTTGAAAAATGTTTGCTATTTTTATATTTCTAGTTAATTAGATGAAACTGAATTAATTAAAATTTATTAAACTTTAAGTATCAATAATATAGAAAAAAAAAAAAAGAAGAAAGAAATTGTAGATTGTTTGATCTTTTTAATTAATGGTTTGAACTTGGTATGTGGTTGTCCCAATATTTTTGTTTCATTTGCTTAGCTAGGCTTGTACTTGCTTAATATTCAGTTTTGCGTTCTTTGATGTGGCATGTTTTGTTCATAAGAGAACAAAAATTATGAATTCAATAAGATAAATTTCTTGGTTAAGATCAGTTTCAGTTCTCTTGATTTAATCTAAAATGAGAACACAAATATAATAATGGAAGAGTTTGGTTATGGATGTGTTGCATCTCTGGCCCTTGTAAATGAATTTAGAGTGTGCGAGGTGTGTGAGGTACACCAACCTAGGGGATCTGACCTCTCTCAGAGATTTCAACATAAGCTAAAGGACCTAAGTTTACTGAGTTCTTAAATCAATTGTAAATGATGAAGAGTTGTGTTTAATACTAATAGTACCAAAAATAAAGAATGAAAATTGAGAATTTAAAGAAAATAATAACAGGAAACTAGGAAATCTGAAAGGAAATTAAAGGACACCATTGGAAATAAAGAGAAGTTTAATTATTAATAGAGTGTTTGATTGCTGAGAACAATAACAAGATAATGAAAATTAAAAACGAAATCTAAATTGAAAAGCTAAGTTTGAAGATAAAGGTTGAATTTTTATAGAATTTATTGTCTGGCTTGGATTTGGCTGTCTGTTCCTTTGCCTGTGGGAGAAAGAGTCCTTTTATCCCTTGAACAGGTAACTTCCCCCTTGAACAGGTAACTTCCCCCTTGCCCACCATTGCATGTTTCTTGAATTTGAAATTCAACTTCTACATCTTATCTCCTCTTCTGCCAGTTTCCTTTTTTTTTTTACAAATAACCACATGTGTAATTAATTAATTAATTAATTACTTAATTTGGGTCATGGGCCTATAAATTGTGTGGGCTTTACCATTTTTAATTTTTTGGTCCAAACAAATACTCCCTGCATACAAATGGCTGTAAAGCCTATTTGATATGCATTAAAATTTATCTACATTTAATCTCATAGAGACCCAATTTAAATCCAGTTAAAGCACCGTCTTTCCCATTTCCTTGGAAGATAAAATTTTATGCTCCTTGTAGGTTTATCACCATGCAGTAAACTAATCCATTTCCTGTTAGGATCTCTATATCCAACTTTGAATTTGAAAAACCCTTTCTCAAATTTCTATAAAAACTCCACATCCCCTCAAATATTCATTTCATTCTCAGATAAAAAATTATTCGCTAAAAACTTTAGCTCTTCACAATAATATCTTCCTCTAACTCTCCATCACCTCATAATGTCATTACTCAGTGTGAGACTGAAATCAGACCTGCCTCAACATCTGTCTCCCATTTGACATCTAGTCCGGCTACGAGTGAACCAAATCGGTGTGGATCTAACCCAAACCAGCTCAGCCCCTCCAAGCTACCTTCTTCCCTAGCGCCGGTGTCAGCTCCTTCAAGCTTACCATCGACGTTGACTGAAGTAGCTTCTTCTCTGGTGATGAAGTTCCCTTGCAGTAGCGGCTGGAAGACCGGCGACGCAAAGGAGCTCCAATTAACCATCGAGAACTCTACACATTAGAGGCTCAAACTTGCTTCACCACTGTTGTTAGTTGCTCCTCTGCCTTCACTACTCTTCTCCGGTGGCTTCTCAACCTTCGCTTCGTCACCAGCTCCAGCGCTCCTTCGTCCACCGCCGCTGCCTGCAATGACCGGGCTCTCCTCGGCATTTCATCAACGCTTTCTCCTTCAGGTAAGTCTGCCCTCCTATTTTCACATATTTACCATTCTACCATCAGTTCAAAAATTCATGCTTTTAGTTTTTTTAAAAAATTATTAATAAAACAAAATAACTAGAGAACTCTATATTTTAGGGTATTTAAAAAAAATCTATACTATAATATTGGCATGAATTAATTAAACAATGTACATTAAAAATAAAACTTATGATGAGGAACATGTGCACCTGATTTTTGCAGAGACAATTAAGAGCTCTTATATTTTTTTGGATATTCCTTTTACTAGAGAACCATAGTCAGCACATTCCACAGTAAGTTTTTCAATAATTTTTCATCAAATTCATTTTTATCTTGTAGGACTCTATCTTTAAGGAAAATGAACCGTTCCTTCACTTTGGTGAACTAGAGACTCCTGACTTTAGCTTTTTGACTGATTCTCCATCTAGACAATGTTTAACGACATATGTCCCTTCAGAATCTGATGTGTCTCTTGCAAAAACTACCCTTAAGAACCTCTTCACTCTTGATGTTTTCTCCTTGAGTGAGGAACATAAAACCTCTGCCTAATCAGCAATTGTCATTTTGTCTAAAGTATTTCCTTCATCTGCTGGAAATCCTCCAAGTCTGGATGCCCTGCTTGGATCTCTCAAAGACTCTACTTATATGATAGAGGATCTGACCAAATATGTAGATGCTTCTAAGGCAGATGTTGCTTAATTGAAAAGTGCCAAAGACAAGTTTGAGGTAGAAAAAATAAATTTTGAGGTGAATAAGAAGAAAATAGCCCATATACGAGCCGAATTATCTAAAAAGTGAGCCGATATGATTTCTCTACTTAAAAGTGGAGAAACTTTGAACAAACTCTTGTAAGCGGGCCTTTGATCATCATGAGACTCTTAAGGGCTTTTTAGATACTCGTCGTTGATAGATCCAATAATGGTGCACTGATATGTGAGATAGAAACCAGTAGGTTCCCTTATACTAGAGACCTTTAGTTTAGATTTTTCTGATTTTGCTGTTACATGTTAACTTTATGGATGTGGATGATCAGATTTTCTTTCTTTTATGGATGAACTTTGATAACTTTCCTTTTCCACTTCTTGCACTTTTACATGATATATTTATGCTACAGGTACTTTGAGTTTGGGTTATAAACAGGCCAAAAGCCTCTTTGCATAAAGATCTCTAATCCTCTTCATATTGCATTTGTATGTATCATGTAGCCATTCCTTGCATTACAGCCATACAACCATATGCTTGACTCATTGCATACATTATGTTTTTTATGCTCTGTGATGACCATTGTGATTTGTTTTTGGTTTTAACTTGTGTTTGCCTTAGGGAACTTAGGTATCAAACAACAACAAACAGACAAAATAGCTTAACAAAGGTGGCCAGTTGGCCTACATTTTTTATTAAAATTTCTTAAAAATGTATTTATAGGGAATAGGCCCTAAGGCCTATCTATAAGAAAAACTTTCTAAAGTGCCGTAGGTCGTCTTTACATCATTCCAATCCAAAAAGTTTTCCCTACATAGCCGTGAAGATGGTCTTACATCAGAATTTCATTATTCTAAAGTTTCCCACATGGTGGGAAAATATTTCTTTAGATAACGTCCATTAATGCTCCTTTTGTGTGGTTCTTCATCTAGACTTGATAACCAATAAGCATTATCTTTCAAAACTCTATGCAGCTTGAAAGGTTCCTCCCAATTTGGAGACCATTTTCCATACTCTCTGTCCTTTGTACCAACAGGTAGGATCACCTTCCACACTAGATTTCCTTATTTAAAACTCTTATTTTTCACCTTTTTATTATAGATCATGAAGATCTTCTTCTTCTGGATAATCAAATTATTGAAGGCTTACATTCTCTATTCATCTACAACTTCTAACTCAATGATCATTGCTTCATTATACTCTTCAGGTGTTAATCCATTCTGCTTTGCAACTCTCAGTGAGGAAACCACCACTTCCATAGGGAGAACTGCATTGTGCCCATATACTAAGGAAAAAGGGCTCACTCTTGTGGCGCTCCTTTTTGAAGTTCTGTAAGCCCAAAGGGTCTCTAATAACAATATGTGCCAATCTTTTGGGTTCTCCTCCATTATCTTCTCTAATATCCCAATCAACACTTTGTTAGACGCCTCTGCCTGACCATTTGCTTGAGGGTAGTGTGGTGAGGAGTGAAGCAATTTGATCCCATAATCAGATGCAAGTTCCTGTATTTCATCTCTTGTGAACATAGTTCCCTGATCAGTTATGATAGACTGGGGGATGCCAAATCTATGGATCATGTACTTCTTGATGAACTGGATCACATCTTTCTGCTATACTTTTTTCAAGGGAACTATCAGATCCATTGCCCAACCACATAAGGGCCACGGTTTAACAATATAATACTAGAACTCTTTCAATATTCCTATGCTTTTAATATTGTTGATACCCTTTAGAGTATTTGATACAGTCTCTGAGGATCGACGGCCAATAAAAGCCATGTCTCCTAATCAACCATCTCATTTTTACTCCTGATTGGTGGGCGCCATAAACTCCCTCATGTACTTGTTTTATGACCTCTAAAGCATCTGGGAAACCTACACACCTTAGCAGCAAACCATCAAATCCCTTCCTATAGAGCTCCCTTTCTAATAATACATAATTGAGAGCCTTTACCTTCAAAGTATAAGAAGCTTTCTTTCCTGGACAACACATGTAGTACTCCAATTCAGTTCTCTAATCACCTGTAACATTTCCATCAACATAAAACACATTAGAAAGGATCATCTCTCTATAATGGCAGGGCATTGTCTCTTATGAACTAAAATCAATCTATGTATGAGTTCTTTAGATAACTTCAATCCTGAAGCTATTTGTGCCAGTTCATCTACTACCTAGTTTTCCTCTCTCACGGCCTCCGTGTCTATTAGGGTTTGGTTTTTGGGAGCGTAGTATTGAGAAAATTATGGGATCCCTCTAGTCCCTCCTACTGCTATACCCCCCAAGTTTCCATGCATATTCCATTTAGGCGGCCATTCTGAATAACCTTAGGCATTATGGAAACTTCCTTCCTTCTGTGTGGAGGTGTATATTTTTTTTCCTCTAGATTGATATAGACTGGGTGGGGAGAGTCATTTGCCTCTTATGATGGTCCAGAGGATTTCCCTCTGAGTTCTTCAGGCTATTTGTTAGCCTTAGATGGAGCCTCAGTAATTGCATTCTTGGAGCCCTGTTGACCCACACTAGCAGTTTGTTGAAGATGGTATTCTAATTTATGGGAGAGCACTTTCTGACTTCCGTCTACAGATTTCACCAAAGACTCCATAAGTTTAGAATGCATCTCTAAGTACTTGGCTTGTAACTCATTATGCTCTTGAAAAAATTCTCTATAATTTTTTTTAAAGAGTTTGAACTCTCTGTTTCAATTTCTTTCACAACAACAGGAACTGTTAAGATTTGAGCACTGTCTGTAACTTAGTTTTGAACGAGATCTTCTGGCTCTACTACAGTAGGCACCTCCTCCTGATCCTGAGACCTCGTACTTACTTTCTCCATAAAACTCCTGATTCTTGGCATTTCAGCAGAGTCCCACCGAGCATGCCAAAAAATATGTTGCATCTCTAGCCCTTGCAAATAAATTTAGAGCGTGCCAGGTGTGTGAGGTACACCAACCTAAGAGATCTGATATCTCTCAGAGATTTTAATGTAAGCTAAGGGATCCAATATTACTGGGTTCTTAAACCAACTATAGAAAAATGAAGAGTTGTGTTTAATACCGATGATACCAAAATAAGGAATGAAAGCCGAAAATTTAATCAAAATAATGAAAGTGAACTAGGGGATCTGTAAGGAAATTTAAGGACTCTATTGGAAATTAAAAAAAATAAACTATCAACAGAGTTTAATTGCAAGGAACAATAACAAGATAATGAAAATTAAAAATGAAATCTAAATTGAAAAGCTAAGTTGAAGATAAAGGTTGAAGTTCTGTAGAATTTGTTGTCTGGTTTTAATTTTGGTTATGTGTCCCTTTGCCTGCAAGAGAAAGAGTCATTTTATCCCTTGAATAGGTAACTTCCTCATTGAATAACTACTCTCTTACCCACCACTGCACGTTTCTTGAATTTGAAATTCAACTTCTACATCTTATCTCCTCTTCTGCCAGTTCCTTTTTTTACAAATAATCACATGTATAATTAATTAATTACTTACTTATTTAATTTGGGTCATGGGCCTATAAATTATGTGGGCTTTACCATTTTAAATTTTTTGATCCAAATACAATCATACGATGAATGATTTACCATCATGTCACGAAATCAATATATTAGTTGAAATTAAGAGTTACGATCCCTCACTCACACCATGTCTTCTTACATCCTTACGCAAGGTGCAAGGTTAAAAAAAAATTCTTTTTTCTTAGCTGGAAAATCTGCCAAAAAGGTGAAAGATGACAAGTCGGTAGATGAATATTTGTAAGAGCAATTAGTGCAAGACTCCACGCATATATAATCAGAAGTTGGCCAGGAGATGCTTATAAATGCATAAATAGCAGCATCACGCAAGCTCAGTATTCCAAGCAAGCATCAGTTGGTCTGTCAAATTCATTCAATGTGATCACAGGATCCACATTGGATACCCTTTTTATCAAGTGACTTTTTATCAAGTGAATCCATCTTAATAATGCCAATGCTCCTACAATGCTGTTAGCTAGTAGTCATATCAATTGGCCAAGTAGAAAAAAACTATCCAGGTGAGGTGACACACATATTGTAACCTGCTGTTATAAACCACATATATTTATGGGAACAAAATTGTTATACTAATTCGAATACTGAATCACACAATCAATTAAGTTCAAATTATTTTTTATAATAATAAATTAAAATTATATTTTTTTACCTAATAATATTCAGTTCATATTGATAAATTTTTCAGAGTTGACTCGAGTTAATTTAGTTTAATTTGAATAGAATAATAAATACGATAAATTTTTTTTAATAATTAATATATATAATTATATATATTATTATTTGAATTTCAAACGTGGTTAATGTAATAACAATTTCATACCGGATGATTCTAACCATCATTTGATGGAGTTTACTTCATGACTTTGATCTTAGGAACCTTAGTGGACCTTGAGAAAAAAATAGAAATAACTTAACCTTTTCCTTCATACAACAATACAATGCTAGCTCAAGATTCTAGTATAAAATTCAAATTCAAACTGATCCACATTTCAACAGCTAATCAACATTTTCTTCATGATTTTGTCTTATTTCTAAGCTAGATTTATTGCATCTTCCCAGAAAAATGATGGATCCAAGACAGGGCTTTGCTTGCTTCCATTCTTTAAGTAAGCATTGACTTTTTTTCTCTCAATAGATATGAAAGTCCAAAATAGGGCAATATATAAACTGATCAAGATTTAAGCCACTAATATTCCACCATGGGCCAATATTGTAACAAAAAACACTCAAATTAGTGGCCCAACTGGTGAAAAATAACCAGCCCAATTAGTTCTTTACACTGGCCATGGCCGAACCATTGTTTGTGTCTTTGTAAGTGTCCATATAACAAATAAAATAAAAGATGAAGAAAAAAGAACAAAAGGGATTACAAAGTACAATAACATGCATGCACATGCAATTCTTGAAGAATTGTCCAATGTCCACCTCAAAAGGTCCATCTCAAACTTGCACAATACAAATCTCCTACAGCTACAAGTAATATATGTCTAAACAAACTGACAGAAAACAAATTATGAAGCAGACAAATCCAACTTTATTATAGTTGGAATTGTGTAAGGTAAGTGCCAATGCTGTAGTCATCATCATCAAACTCTCTCCAAAGAACATTTTAAGGTTATCAAGACTTAGAAGCAAAAACTTTTGGTGGCTAGTTTTCTTTTCTTATCACCCAAAAAATCATTTGCATCCAAGCCTCAAACATCACTGTCTAATGTTGTATACGTTTAAAGATCTTCGTCCTGCATAGGACTTTTATAATGGTTGATATTATACATGTATATATGTCTCATATACACGTCTACATTAATTCACTTATTTTATTATGTGTTCTATGCCCACTAGTTCTTTTTTGTGGCCTCTAATGTAGCAGCCAGGAAACCGTGAATCTTTAGCCCTATATATATATATATAAAGTTACATAGTTTAATTCAAAACAAAAATTTTGACAAATAACTAAGGTTAGAGTTCTTGAATCATACTTGAGGTCTAGCTCAAATGACAATAGCTTTTACTATTGGGAGGGAGAGAGTTTGGATTCAATTCCTCCCCCCTACACTAGGCATGTGAGATATCACATTAGTGATGGTTCACAAAAATAATTTTTAAAATATACAAACTTCTAATAACTAACTGCTAACTGTCCCCCTCTCCGTTCTGATGATACTGGATTATGTATCAGTCCTGAAATATGGATCTTGTCAAAAAAAAAAAAAGTTCTTGAATCAATAGATCATTTAAAAATTGAATCAATCATGTTGGAAATGGATAGCTACGTTCTATAAGATTGTTGACCTTACTGTGATAATTAATTGATAAGATACTTTGATACTTTTCCATCGCTATAGTCCTTCAAGAAAATGTGCTTATAGTTGATTACCTAATTAATGAGGACCTTATTATTATCAGGGAAATTTTTGCCAATACATTATTAAAATATTTTTAAAATAATATACATCTATATATTACA
>CATIWO010117024.1:0-27160 GCA_949673435.1 Macaranga tanarius | reverse complement strand
AACAATTTGATATTAGTTAATAGGTTAAGTGTCATACACTCTAACCACATGCATGAGAGAGTTCTCTACACTCTCCACTAACTATATCAAACAATTTGATATTAGTTAATAGGTTAAGTGTCATACACTCTAACCACATGCATGAGAGAGTTCTCTACACTCTCCACTAACTATATCAAACAATTTGATATTAGTTAATAGGTTAAACTATCTATTACCAATTAATCTATAAAGCATTACTCTTTAGGTTCTCCATTGTATCTGCTTCACTTATTATACACCAGATTATCTTCCAAATAGCTACTTACAGAACTCTGATACTCTGAAAAATTTATAAAAATGGAGTGGTGAGTATTTACAAGAGAAAATACTCAGTGAGTGAAATTGAGTACAAATAGGGACTATTTAAGAATAACAGCACTTTAGAATTTCCAATAACAAGCATTAGAGGTAAAATATTTAAAATTTCAAATAATCAAATAACTTTTCGATGCCATGCCCTTGAGCTGTGGACCAAGCATTTATGTTTGTAAAATATTCACTTATTACTTTTCATGTAATGAAACTTGAATTTCTCATGCTAAAATACTTTGCTCAAAGACATTAGAAAATTTCTCTTTTCATATTGAAATAACATTATATCAAAGTTGCCCTGTAATAATAAGTGTAAATTATAATCGTTCAATAAATTTAAAGTTGCCCAAGTTTGTGCTAAATAATCATATTCAAGCTCAATGTTCAACCTTAAAAATTCAACATAATTTGAAGGCTAGAATATTGAATTTTTACTTCACAAAATTATCATTTATAAAATACAATACAAGTAGCTTATTTTTAATAAATTCAAATTCAACTTATAACGCCAATCAATTATATTTTCAAACATGCTCAAATCTAGAATTTATTAATATTAAAAGTAGCAAATAAAAGTTGATACTACGGATTTGATAATCAAGATTTGAAATTTGCTAGCAATTAATTTTTCAAGGGCATGTTATCCATTCAATCTCGTACGACGTAGTCGTATTTGCTTACTTGGCATCTTGTTCTCATGCCAAAGCTCATACTTTAGTGCTCATCATAACATTTAATCAACTTTAAGAGATGTTATAAATTCATCTAGACCAACACAATATTTAGATGTATTTACATTAGTTTCGGAGCATTGCACTATATGCATAAGTAGATATCAGTGTGGCTAGTACTAACATCATACCGAAGGTTATCACAATTATTCATCAATAGTATACTGACCTGACCACCAGAGGTTGTGCTAGCACGTCACAAAGTAAATGTCACAATAAGGTCTTATAGTAATCATATTGCTCACACAGAGCCAAATTACATTTCCATCAATTTCTCACGAATGCCGAACCTTAGGTATAATACATATCTAGCCCCAAACATCGGTTATACATATACCCTAGGAATGGTTTTATATTAACATAGCGAAAGCTCAAAATAAAGTGATATTATCAACTGTTGAATCATGTACGATTACTAGTGATAATCTTCTATAAACCTATAATTCACAAATTCAGGAATATAGACAACAAAATTTACACAGAATTTTGTAATTGAAAATTCAATTGTATTTTGTTAAAAAAACTATCCTAAAAAATATAAAAACTAGCCTTTAAATAATGAACCCTAAAACAATCCTAAATAAACAAGGAAAAGTCTAAAAAAACCCCTAAAATCCATAAAAATAAAAACTTCCTAAAAATAGCAAACAACATAAAAATACATGTTTTGGGCCCTAAATAATGGAATTTGGCCGAAAAGTGATGGACATCATAGGCAAAGCCAGTGAGTTTTGATCTTTGGCCCTTTCAATCAAATTAGACTCTAAAATCGCTAAAATTTGAAACTCCAAAGTTGGCCAAAATTATAAAATTGCCACTACTTCTAATTTTCATATTTTTTTTATAAATGTGCATGCCTGCTCATCAATGCATCCCACATTATTCTCCTAAGGTGGACAAAATTCACTCTCAAATTATCGTTATTTGAAGAATCACCTGTATAAGGAATTAGATGTTTAACATTAAAAACATATGCAGTGCGAATATGACTAGGCAGTTTTAAACGATAGACATTAGGATTGATTTTCTCAATGATCTCCACTAGCCCAATCTTCTTGGATAATAACTTATTATAATCACCAGCAAAAAACCTCTCCTTGGTAAGAACAACCTAGACATAGTCCCTCACATCAAACTCAGCAAGCCACCGCTTCTTGTCCATAGCCTGCTTGTATTTATTTACAACCTGCACTGAATTATCATGGACAGCTTTATGAATCTTCTGTAGCCTATTCAAAAAAGTTTTAACTTTCCCATGAGCTTTAGTTTTAGTCAGAAGAGGTATTAAATCAAGTGATCCTCTTGGCATAATAAAATACACTACCTCAAAAGGACTAAACCCAGTACTACGATTGACATTATGATTATGAGGAAATTCTGCCTGACACAATTTTTGATCCCAACTTTTCACATGCTCACCTACTAAACATCTCAACAAAATTACTCAAAGATCGATTCACCACCTAAGTTTTTCCATCAGTCTGCGGATGATAGGCATTACTAAAAGTTAGTTAGGTATTCACCATCTTCCATAAACTGCACCAAAAATAACTAAAAAACCTAGTATCCTGATCATACATAATAGACATGGGCAACCTATGCGGCTTGTATATCTCTCTAAAGAATAATTGAGCAACATGAACAAAATCTGTGCTTTTCTTACATGGAATAAAATGAACTATTTTAGAAAATCAATTGAGGATAATAAAATGGAATCATTACCTCACTGTATGCATGGTAACCTAAGCATAAAATCCATGCTGACATCCACCCAAGGTTGCGAAGGAATAGGTAACAACATATATTAACTTGCATCAGTAGCTGTCCCCTTAGAAACTTGACACACCTGACAACTTTGCATAAGTTTCTTAACCTCTTTACCAATGGTAGGCCAATAGTAAGCATCATGTACCAATTGCAAAGTCTTGTCTCATCCTACATGCCCTTCGCCATGCAATTCCTTAATAATCTTCAAATGTAAACTACAATCAGGGACATATGGTTGATTGCCCTTAAACAGAAATCCATCATGCAACAGGAAATCTATTTTCTCACCTGCCCTAACCTTTTCCAAAATATCAAAAAAATATAGATCAGTCTCAAGTAAAATAGCAGAGGACTTAAAACTAAGTACCTCTACAGACATCTGTGTCAACAAATGTTTACACCTGCTCAAAGCATCAGCTACCCTGTTAGTAACACCAGACTTATGCTTCACCATAAAAGTAAATCTCTATAAATAAGCAATCTAAATAGCATGTCTAGCAAAAACCTTATATTTGCCTATGCAACTGCTTCAATGCTTTGTGGTCAATATACAAAATAAATTCCTAATGGAATGCACCATAGCATAAAACTCAACATCATACGTGCTATAACGTAGTCTGGAACCTAATAATTTCTCACTAAAATATGCCACTAGCTTGCTATTTTGACTCAAAACTGCCCCAATTCCCACCTTAGAAGCATCTAAATACAACTCAAAAGGTTGATGAAAATCTGGCAGCACTAAAATTAGAGTTGTGGTAAGGCACAATTTAATCAATTCAAATGCCTTTTTTACCTCATCTGTCCACTCAAACTTGCCTACTTGCTTTATGCAATCAGTAATAGGCACCAAAATAATATTGAAGCATGGAATAAAATTCCTATACAATGAAGCCAACCCATGAAAACTCCGAAAATCAATAATGGTTTTAGGTCTTGGCCAATGTCTCACTGCTTTTACTTTAGACTCATCCACCAGCAACCCTCACTCGAAACCACATAACTAAGAAATAACACTCCGGGTGTAACACCCGCCCTCCAGCATATTTATTTATGACGTATGTAATACATGTTGTGCATAGTGCATTAGTGGACCTTATTTAAGTTTAAGATTGTGCTTGTGTTGTAGAGAAGGACTATATTGTAAGATAAGTTTAGAGTTAATTGTCACATTAGAAATTTTTAGGTGATTGTGCAATATAGCTATTTCATTAAGGAGCTAGAGAGATATTTGTGATGATATTTAGTATATTTAATTAAAGTATATTATTATTTATATTTAAGTGATAGATATACATTTATTATTTATTATTGGCATTTAATATTAGAGAGGACTTTAGGGAGGCAATTGTAGGCTTTTGATTGGTGGGTGTTATATGTGTATATGTGTGTGTGAGTGAGTGTAGAGAAGTGTAGAGATTTTGGAGAAGAGGACGAAGAGAGTTCTTGGTGGATTTTTGAGAGGATTGTGATCTTGATCAAGTTAGCAAACAATTACCTTAGGAAGCATTAGAAGCTCATATATCAATTTAAGCATAATTGGTAAGCTTTACTTATTGATTTTTATAGTTTTAAGTTGAGTTTTGATTTTTGGTAAATTCGGATTTTGTCTCCTCTATTTTTAGTTCTCTTGTTCTAACTATAACTTGAGCTATAGATCTCTAATTTGAGCTTGGTTGGATTTTATAGAAACTTCAGAGAGTCCTCTAAAATTTTTATATTTTGTGCTTAAACTGAATCTGCTGTTAGGAAGGTCAAATAAGGCTAGATATTTTATTGCTTATACTAATGCCCTATTCTACCCGACTTGTTTCAAAAATCCATAATTAATTCTGTACATATGCTAATGGTATGATTTTAGTTGAAAATGAAATTAGAGTCATATATGTATATTTAATATGAATTTTGTAATTTTAGGATGTGTTTATGTTTTTTAAGAGTATTATGAACTTCATGCATTAAACATGCCAGCAGTAGTATGTAGGTTGGATTGTTAATTTTCTTGTGTGTTGGTTATATAATGATATCTAGAGTTTTATAATTCCAAATTGAGCAAGATTAGATGATATGGAAACTTCAGAGAGTCTTCTACAACTTTTGTATTTTGACCTTGAGCTAAAATTTTTGTTAAAATAGTCTGGCAGAGCTTAACATTTTCTTACTCTTGCTATCAACCCTGTTTTACCTGAGTTTAATAAAAAATTTATAACTAATTTTATACATGTTCGAATTAAGTAATTCTAATTAGAATTGTTAGTAGACTCATATGACTAACTTTAATATTATTTTCATGGTCATTAGATTTGTGTGTAAATTATTTGCATACATTGAACCTTGAGCTTGGAGTTACAATTAGTTACATCCGAGTGTAAGTGTCATGTTGCTTGTGGTATTGATGTATAGTTATATATAGGATTTGACAAGAATAGAGAAGAGACCACTCACTAGAAGAAGGTTTTCTTCTTGAAGGAGTTGAAGGCTTGAGGTAAGTAATTGTTAATATAATGTTTATATATATATAATGATTCTCATGTAACTATAGTTACATGACTATGTTTAGATTGTGTTTGTCATTGATTGTGACAATAATGATATATATATATATATATATATGTATACATTATGTATGAGAATATTGAATGGTTGTTTGAGAAAGTGTTGTGGTGAATTAAGAATGTTAGCACATGTATGTTGATTTATGAAAGCCACTTGAGGTGGTATAGTTTGAACATGAATTATTGTGAGAATGATGAAAAGTATATGCATATTGATTAATGTGAGGATATGTGTGATAGTGGGACTGAGCCAGGCGGATAGTTCTAGTAGTGCTCACATATGAAAATATGAATTGTAAGATGGGCAAGCTGAGTCGGGCGTATAGCTACCTAATAATTATATGTGAGAATGTGAGGTTGTGAGAACTGGAACTGAGCCGGGCGGATAGTCTCAGTATGTGACTACTTGTGAGAAATGTGCATGTGAGGTGATTCCGGCCGGATAACTAACAAGCATAAACATACATTTTTGCATTGTGTTTATACATATATGTTGAATATAGACTAATGTGAGATTATAATTGTGAATTTCTTGGAATGGTGTAATATGGTGTAATTGTGACACCAAGAATTGAGTTTGAGTGAAGTGAGTGTTGATGATATTGTATTGTGATTGTGAATTATTTTGGAATATATATGAATTGAATTTTCAGGTTGAGAACACAGGGAGAGACACAGGCATGTCTTAGACCGTGTAACAAGATACAGGCATGTCTAGCAGAACAATTTTGACTGGTGAGTCTGTAAGCAAACACTAGCACTCACTATCCATGATGCCTGTGAGTAGACACTGGCGCTCACTAGTACATGTTTATTTTGCTATACGGTCGTGTCCAGATGGAAGTTTTTAACCAGTAGACTACACGGGTAGAGACACGGCCGTGTAGTCCACTTTCTGTTGTTTTAATTATATTGGACTAATTAGTTCTTAAGAAGTATTATTTGTATAATTATATTAATAATTGTTTATTGAGTTACAAGCTCATTCCTTTGCAAATTGTAATTTTCAGGACATAGATAGGAAGAGTTTGAAGCGTGCCTTGTTAGAGAGCTTTGGTGGGTTGAGGCAAGCTTGGTGTCGACAATCTCATTCTCATATAGCATATGGCATTTAGAATCTATTTAGAATTATGTATGTTTAGTATGAATGTGTAATGTTATGTACAATAATAAGCTTTGTGTACATTGTACAAGTTATTGATATTTTCATGATATGATTGAGAAAATTTTCTCTAGTCACATGTTGGTGTATTATTGTGGACACGTGTATGTGGTACTTTGAGGGTGCTATATTAAGTGGTATCAGAGCGGGAATTAGATTCCCTCGGGATATAAGAACATATTGCATTCATGACATATCATGCATAAGTCATAAATGACATATAGTTGATATGCATTGCATATGACAGGATAGAAGGACACCAAGCTCAACCTATTGGCCAAATGAGTCATCAGAGTCAAATTTTAAATAAATATATGTACATGCTTTATATGAGCTTGAATAAATTTCTATTTATAACCCCTTCATAAGATGCATGTTTTTGTATATTAGTAAATTGATTAAGAGATGAGAAAAATGAGTCAAAAGCAAGTAGATAGCACTATTCATGAGAACTATAAAAATATAAAAGAGCAGGGTGCAAAGATTTTTATAGTCTTAGTGATTCCACCATAGCAAAGGATGATTATAAAGTATGAAAAGAATTCTAAATTAAATTGATTATACTGATGCAAAGAGAATTAGTTATGTACTGTCATTGATTGAGCAAGACGTTCTAGGCTGGTGGAAGACAATATTAAGTAGTAAAAATGTACTAATGACCATGATTTGGATAGACTTTTCTTTTAAAGCATTTAAAGAGAGATATGTTTTAGAGGCATGTGTAGATAGAACGAAGATTAAAATCTTAGAATTGAGGCAAAATGATTCAGATGTGGCCGATTATGAGGCGCAATTTGAGAGATTATCGAAGTATGTTTCTAAAAAAGTAACAACAGATAAGTTAAAGCAAAAGAGACTTCAGAAAGGATTGAATTTAGATATTTGAGAGAGAGAATAATAATCAAACCACTAAATTGCAAAGATTCAGTAGAAATTACACTATGTGCTGTAAAGGTTATTGGGGAAGAGAGAGAGCTTTAAAAGTTAAAAGAATTTAGGTATCAACAAAGTGAATTTAGAGGATATAGTGAGCGTTTGTTTGGCTAAATAATTACGGAAAGACTTAATAGGGAATTTAGAGAATCTAAAAGATGAAAAGTTGATGGTGAATCTATGGGTGGTACAATATTTATATGATACAATTACAATGATAGTGGTAAGAAACATTTAGGTAAGTGCTGAGGTCCTAAGCCAAGGATATGTTATTATTGTAGAGAACTTAGTTAATTGGTTAAAGATTGTCCATTGACAAGAAGTGATGGAAGATCTCAACTAATGTAGTCAAGTGGTACAAACGGACAAAAAAAGGAAATGGTGACAAGGATTTTATTTAAAACTATTACTTGATATGAAATATGTGAACTTAATAGTTATGGAGTTGAAAGAAGAATAATATTATTTTGAGAATAAATTAGGCTCATGATATTATAACTTATTGTGTAAAGAGATAGTTATATATATTCGGGAGTAGAAAAATATAGAGATAGTAGATGAAGAAGAAACTGTATATGTTTTGATGATTATAGTTGCAATTACATCATATATGATTTGAAATAGGCAAGAAGCCTATTTAATTGATGTTAAAGATTTAATGAAGATTAAGTCGAGAAGAATGAGTGAATTTAAATAAATTATTGGAATTATTTTAGTATTGAAAGGTAGATTTAGAATTTAATTATACGAGGATCACATCAGTATTGATTATTTTATCAGGGGAGCTGAAAGAGATAAAAGAGGATAAATTGATGAATTTAATAGTATACTACGAAAGCATTAATTCTGTTTATCTAGAACAAAGATGATGGGGAGTAATTATGTGTTGATTATGAATTAGCGAATTATATTTTAATGAAGACTAATTATTTATTCCTATGAGATGAGGACTTGTTTGATTAATGAAAATATGTTACAGTATTTTGGAGAAGGATAATTTAAAAATTTAGATATTAGTTGTGATTGTTTTATTTGATAATGCGTTTATTTATCAAATAAAGAAGAATATGGCAAGTATTACTGAATAGTTTTGGCAAAAAAAAGATATTTGTATGATATTTTAGTCAAAATAAATTGAGAGTGAGGAAATTACTTTCCTTAAGAAGGAAATGATGAAGGGAATGGATTAAATTTTGTTAGCGACTATATGGAAGTTATATGATTCATGTCAAGGTTTTAAGACAAAGGACAAAATATATGTGAATACAAGAGAAAAAATAATAGTCTATATATATTCAGACAGTTATAATCGTGTGAGGAGACTTCCTCGACTTATTATCTAGAACTCTTTGTTAGTAATTATATTTGAGAGTTGAAAGACATTAATTGTCAGGATAACAGAAGTTTGAACATGTTTTCACCTAAGAAGATTTGATTCCAGGTAATAAAGATGTCATGAACATCGCATTCTTGTTATGGGTGGTCAACAAGGAAAGCAATATGGAAGAGCTGATGTATGGGAATGAAATATTAGTCTTAGTCAAAGTTGCAACCACCAACGTTATTAAAATAGACTCATAGTGCCAATTCCTGTAGGAAATAAGAATTTATAAGATTTATGTACATGATTTTATTACAAATTCAATTATGGATAATAGATTGAATTAGATGAATTAGAGTGAAAGTGAGATGTGTTGTATATGATTTTGATGTGTAGTTTTCTGTAGGAGTTATTAAGAGTAAGGTAGAATTGTCACTTGTTGAGGTGGAAAGTATATTAGTAAGTAGTTATTAAATATAAGGAATAAGATACAAGAGATGATTAATGTTATTCATAGAATGTTAATATTGTTTGATGTATTGAAAATGGTATATGAGTGTTATGTTTATGTAATATGCCAAGTGAATATAATATGGGCTTGGCCTTGTTCTTATGATATCCATGTTAAGATATGCATATAGATGAGTATGATTCTTAAGTTGTGATATAAGATATATTACGATGTGGATGTATGATGGTACATTATTTTGTTGTATGTTCGGTATATGTTAAATATATTTTCAATTTATGATTCAAGATGTGGTTTTGTTTAGTATATTTTTGGAATATGTTCGGTATATGTTATTGCATATGGAAGAAGATTGAAAATATTCAATGTGATAAATAAAGTCGATTGGCTTTATGACCATCGACTATATGAAATTGATTAAGTCGATTGGTTTTGTGACCATCGACCATGTAAAATGTTGATAAGTTGATTGGCTATGTATCTATCAACAAGGAAAATGATACCAAATAATGGGAATGAGATGTGAAAGTGTGAGTTTTTACATATATGTGAATTATTGTGAGATGCTATCCTTATTGTTGAAATAAATAAAAACATTAAATAAAGTATTGAGATATGAGATTTGTATGATGTGTATGGAATTGCTTATTGATTGATGATTGAGGGTATTAGAGACGATGAAATGTAAATGCATATATTTGGCTATATATATAATCCTCTATATATGAGTTGATTATAAATACTAAATGTATCATAAAGGGGTGGCTATATAAGTATTGAATTATGTGGGGATATAGATATACTTTGAGCTTATGTTGTGAATGATATCTATTGTATGAAAGAGTTATGGAGACTATGAAAGAATGAATATACATGTTTGAGACTCGTGATTGATTGAATACCACATAATTGTGAATGAATTGAAATGATAATGTTAAATATATTTTTAGGAGTGTCACTAAGTTACTTTGGGTTTCATTTGACTATGGAAAAATACGTATAGCTTTAAGAAGGCTAAATAGGAAATTTTAAGATTTAGAAGGAAAGAAAAATTTAGTCTGAAATATGTGGATAATATGAAATTATAAAGAAGGTGGACCATTGGCATATAAATTGGATTTGCCAAGGGAATTGTTATCTATTCATGATGTATTCCACGTGTTTATATTAAAATGGTATAGATAGGATCCTAGTTATATGATATAAAAGCCTAAGATAGAGATTTCTGGAAGATTAACATATGTAGAAGAATTGATAGAAAATTCTAGATCGAAAGGAGAAGCGATTGAGGAATAAAGAGATTCCAATAAGAAAGGCGAAATGAAGTTATTATTCACCTAAAGAAGTAACATAGAAAGTAGAAGAGCTAATGAAGTAGAAATAGTCATATTTGTTTTCGGAAGTGATGAGTAATTAATTTCGGGGATGAAATTTTCTTTAAGGAGGAGAGAAATGTAACACCCGCCCTCTAGCATACGTATTTATGACATATGTAATACATGTTGTATATAGTATATAAGTGGACCTTATTTAAGTTTAAGATTGTGCTTGTATTGTAGAGAAGGACTAGATTATAAGATAAGTTTGGAGTTAATTGTCACATTAGAAATTTTTGGGCTATTGTGCAATATAGTCATGTTATTAAAGAGCTAGAGAGATATTTGTGATGATATTTAGTATATTTAATTTAATTAAATTATTATTAATATTTAAGTAATAAATATACATTTATTGTTTATGGTTGGCATTTAATATTAGAGAGGACTTTAGGGAGGCAATTGTAGGCTTTTGATTGGTGGGTGTTATATGTGTATATATGTGTGCGAGTGAGTGTAGAGTAGTTAGAGATTTTGGAGAAGAGAAAGAAGAGAGTACTTGGTGGATTTTTGAGAGGATTGTGATCTTATCAAGTTAGCAAACAATTTCCTTGGGAAGCATTAAAAGTTCATATATCCATTGAAGAATAATTGGTAAGCTTTACTTATTGATTTTTATGGTTTTAAGTTGAGTTTTAATTTTTGGTAGATTCAGATTCTATCTCCTCTATTTTCAGTCCTTTTGTTTTGACCATAACTTGAGCTATAGAGCTCTAATTTGAGCATGTTTGGATTATATAGAAACTTCAGAGAGTCCTCTGAAATGTTTATATTTTGTGCTTAAACTAAATCTACTATTAGGAGGATGGAATAAGGCTAGATATTTTATTGCTCATGCTGATACCTTATTCTACCCGACTTGTTTCAAAAATCCATAATTAATTCTTTACATATTCTAATGGTGTGATTTTACTCGGGAATGAAAGTAGACTCATATATGTAGAGTTTTGATGAATTTGGTGATTTTAGGATGAATCTATGATTTTTAAGAGCATCGTGAACTTCATGCATAAAACATGTCAGTAGTAGTATATAGACTGGATTGTAAATTTTCTTGTGTGTTGGTTATATAGTGTTATCTAGAGTTTTAGAACTCCAAATTGATCAAGGTTTGATGTTCTGAAAACTTTCAAGAGTCTTCTATAACTTTTTTATTTTAACCTTGAGCTGAAATTGCAGTTAAGATAGTCTGGCAAAGCTTAACATTTTCTTGCTCCTGCTGTCATCCCTGTTTTACCCAATTTTAATCAAAAATTCATAAATAATTTTGTACATGTCCGAATTGAGTGATTCCAATTGGAATTGTTAGTAGACTCATATGAACAGCTTTCGAATTATTTTGATGGTCATTGTACTTGTGTGTGAATTATTTGAATACATTGAACCTTGAGCTTGGAGTTGTAATTAGTTGTATCTGAGTGTTAGTGTCATATTGCTTGTGGTATTGATGTATAGTTATGTGTAGGATTTGACAAGAATAGAGAAGACACCACCCACTAGAAGAAGCTTTTCTTCTTGAAGGAGTTGAAGGCTTGAGGTAAGTAATTATTAATATAATGTTTATATATATAATGATTCTCATGTAACTATAGTTACATGACTATGTTTAGGTTGTGTGTGTCATTGATTGTGACAAGAATGATATATATATGTATACATTATGTGTGAGAATATTGAATGGTTGTTTGAGAAAGTGTTGTGGTGAATTATGAATGATACCACATGTATGTTGATTTGTGAAAGCCACTTGAGGTGGTATGGTTTGAACATGAATTGTTGTGAGAATGATGAAAGGCATATGCATATTGATTGATGTGAGGATATATGTGATAGTGGGGCTGATCCGGGCAGATAGCCTCCATTGATTGTGAAATCTGAAACTGAGCCGGGCGGATAGTTCCAATAGTGGTCACATGTGAAAATATGAATTGTGAGATGGGCAAGCTGAGCCGGGCATATAGCTACCCAATAATTATATGTGAGAATGTGAGGTTGTGAGAACTGGGACTGAGCCGGGTGGATAGTCTCAGTTTGTGACCACTTGAGAGAAATGCGCATGTGAGGTGATTCCAGCTGGATAACTAACAAGTATAAACATGCATTTTTGCATTATGTTTATACACATATATTGAATGTGGATTAAAGTGAGATTATAATTGTGAATTTCTTGGAATGGTATAATATGGTGTAATTATGACACTAATAATTAATTTTGAGTGAAGTGAGTATTAATGATATTTTATTGTGATTGTGAATTATTTTGGAATGTATATGAATTGAATTTTCAGGTTGAGAATATGGGGAGAGACACGAGTGTGTCTCAAACCATGTAACAAGACACGGGTGTGTCTAACGAAAGAATTTTGACTGGTGAGTCTACAAGCAGACACTGGCTCTCACCAGCTATAATGCTTGCGAGTAGACACTAGAACTCGCTAGTGCATGTTGAGTTTAATATACGGCCGTGTTTCAGGCCATGTCCCAATGGAAGTTTTTACCAGTAGACTACACGGGTAGAGACATGGCCGTGTAGTCCACTTTCAGTTGTTTTAATTCTATTGGACTAATTAGTTCTTAAGAAGTATTATATGTATAATTATATTAATAATTGCTTATTGAGTTGCAAGCTCATTCCTTTGCAAATTGTGTTTTTCTGGACATAGATATGAAGAGTTTGAAATGTGCTTTGTTAGAGAGCTTTGGTAGGTTGAGTCAAGCTTGGTGTCGACAATCTCATCCTCGTATAGCATATGGCATTTGGCATCTATTTAGAATTGTGTATGTTTAGTATGAATGTGTAATGTTATATAGAACAGTAAGCTTTGTGTACATTGTGCAAGTTATTGATATTTTTATGATATGATTGAGAAAATTTTCTCTAGCCACGTATTGGTATATTATAGTGGACACGTGTGTGTGGTACTTTGAGGGTGCTACACTGGGCATAAAAAATGCTTACATTTTTATTGTAGTATAGAACTTTTCTCTATGAAGCACACTAAGAACATCTCATAACTGATTAAGATGTTCATCTAGATTAGCACTGTATATCAAAATTTTATCAAAATATATAACAACACACCTGCCAATAAAAGGGTCTTAAAATCTAGTTTATAATACATATAAAAGAACTTGATGCATTTGATAACCCAAATGGCATCACAAGCCATTCATACAACACCTCTCTTATCTTAAAAGCTGTCTTCCACTCATCTCTAGCTCGAATCCGAATTTGATGATACCCACTCTTCAAATCCAGCTTAGTAAAAATTATGGCCCCACTAAGTTGGTTAAGTAAATCATCCAATTTGGGAATAAGAAAATGATACCTGACAATTATCTTATTAATGGCCCGACTATCAATGGACATCTGCCATAAGCCATCTTTCTTTGGTGTCAAAAGGGCTGGGACAGCATAAGGACTCAAGCTCTCCTGAATGTACCCTTTGGCTAGCAGCTCCTCCATCTGTCTCCTTAATTCCTCATGCTCACTAGGACTCATCCTATAGTGTGGTCAACTTAGTAAGGCTGCACTAGGTTAAAGGTCAATTTGATGTTGTATATTGCGTATTGAAGGTAAACCATTAGGTAATTCTTCTAGAAATAAATCACTAAACTCCTTCAAAAGTGGTAAAACTGCTTTAAGAACTAGTACCTCCTCATCCACCCTCTTCTCGAGTAAGACATATAAAACTTCAGATTCCTTCATTATCCCCACAAATTGTGCTAAGGTCAACAAACTAATAATGCCCTTGTTATCTTCCCTCAATTGCTTAGTCTGAACATGCTCCTTACTGGGTACTAATATAATTTTTATCCTCCCAAACGTGAAGTTGTATGTATTAGTTTTCCCATTATGAGTCACCTCCCTATTGAATTTCCAAGGTCACCTTAATAACAGATGACATGCATCTATAACCACTATATCACACCAAACATCATCTCTATATTTTGCATCAATAGAAAAGGAAAGCAAGGCACATTTTGACGGTCTTGTTACCTCACCCCATTATTTCAACTAGGCCAGATTATATGGCTTAGGATGCTTTTCAGTGACAATCCCTAATTTTTGAACTGCCTCTGTTGAAATTATATTCTCACATCTACCTACATCAATCACGAACCTACATATTTTTCCCTTAATGGTACATGTTAATTGAAAAATATTATTCTACAGCCAATCATTATTAATAGCTCTAGGAGTTAGGTAGGACCTCCTTACCACTAAAGCAGTACCCACATCTCCAGTCACTAGCTCCTCATCAACTGCTTCTGAATCAAAAATTGGGTCACCATTTACCAAAACATTCTCCTCTTCCCCATCACACTCATCTATTTCAGCAAACATAACTTTCTTTTCAGGCTTTTTACACTCTGACTACCTGTGACCTATTTCACCACACGCAAAGCACTTAATACCACTACTTGGACTAGCCTTATTAAATCTGTTACCACTACTTGCAACTACTCCACCCTTTATTTTGGTCACATTCCTTGTGTTGTTGCCACTACCTCTTGCACTCCTAAAACTAGAAGGATGCATAAAGCCACTTGGCTGCCATTTCTCAATTTGTAAAGCTCGCTGGTGTACCACAGAATTAGAGAACATACTAACTGTATCTTTAATATGTTCTTGTAAACCCCTAATATACCGAGCCACTAGTTAATCCTCCATCTCATGTACTTCATTCCGAGTGATTAGTTGATAAAAATTGGTTGTATATTTATCAACTGAATGATTTCCTTGCCTCAAATTTTGTAACCTATGGTATAATAATCGTTGATAATTAAATGGCAGGAAGGTTACTCGCATATGCTACTTTATTTTTTCCCACGTGGTAATTTTAAATTTTCCCAACCTAACTCTAGTTTGCTTAATCTGCTGCCACCAAGCCATTACCCAATTCCAAATCCTAGTCACCATTAAAGGTACCCGCTTATTCTCTGGCACCCCCTTAAAATTTAGGACTTCCTTTATTATGGCCAACCAATTAAGAAATTCGTCTAGTTGTAGGGTGTCATGGAATTCAGGAATTTTAGTCCTCATACATGTTTCCCGTTGCCTTCTACCTTCCTCCTCTGCATGTGGATGATGACGTTTATGAGGCATGTCATCATAGTCATCCTCGTTATCATTAGATCCATCATCGTTTCCTTTAGCAAAAGGGTTTCTTTGCTCACAGCATTAAGGATCCTCCCATGATTTGGATTCTCCCTGAGTTGATTGATAAGCAATTCACTCATTCTCTCTATAAGTCTATCCATTAAGTTGCCCATCCTTTGATCTATCATATGTTCGAACCTCTGCTCAATGCGACGTAGATCATCACGTTCATAAACCTCCTCTATACGCTATTGTTATTGTGGCTGCTGCCTTCTTTGAGACATCTTCTCATAGGAACGAGCACAGCTCTGATACCAAACTGACGTAGCAGAAGCTCAGAACAAAGTAATATTGTCAACTATTGAATCGTGTATGAATACTAGTGATAATCTTCTATTATTACAAGAAACTGTAGATTTGGCGACGAAAATTTCCATCACTAAATTTAGATTTTTCATCGCTAAACTACTTAGCGACAGAATTGCGACAGAAAAAATTTTGTCTCGTTAAAATACTCATCGATAAACTTTAGTGACGGAAAATACAAATTTATCGCTATTTTAGCAATGGAACTTTATATCCGTCGCTACAAATAGTAATGAATTTTGACATTCTATCGCTAAGTTTAGCAACATAAATAGATCGACGGAAAACTAAGATCTGTCGCTAAATTAGTAACGAAATGTTAAAATTCGTCGCTAAATTAGCAACGGAATGTCAAGATTTATCGCGATAATAGCAACGAAATGTCAAAATCCATCACTAAATTAGCAACAGAATGTCAACATCCGTCGCTAAGTTTACTAAAGATTCGTAAATTTTTTAATTATATTTATTTTTTAAAAATTCATAATGATCCCATTAATATTTAAAAAAAATTACAAATAAGATAATAAATATGCAAAAAATATATATTTTATATATTCCAATGTAAAATGAACATAATTCAATATATTATTGATAATCTTAAAAACTACAAATAAGTGCATTACAAGACCCATTAAAAAAAACTACAAATGATCAAGCCTCCTTCCCCAAATAGCTGCATGTTCCATTCTGGTTCAATGGGTGGCAGTTCAGGTTCTTTTTTGTGAGTTAGGAGCGGCTTGCCTTGAGCTGAACTTTATGTTTCCATAAAATCAACAAGAGAAATCAAACTCCAATTGATCAAAGCAATTGCAAGAAATAGCCAAAAAATCATCAATCTAAGAAAAAAAAAAGCTAATGTTTAGCTACTTTCTTGCTCAAATTCTGATGAGTTATGTGTACAAGCCATAGACAAAATTTGTAATGTGTGTAGCTGCGTCAAAATGGAAACTAACCGCATAAATTATATGTCAATATATATGACCATGTTACAGTAAATGTGAGCATTTAAAATCAAATATTATTGACAGAACCTCTTCATCTATTAAGAAACGGAAAGTTATCGAGTCAATAGACTCAGTCGCACCCTGCAACAAATTCTAAAGTAACATTCATTAGAACAGACTAAAATTCTGTAAATGAAAAAGAAAAAAAAAATCTTTTCATCACTTTTCACTACACTTGGCTAGTAAAAGAATTAAACACTGGTAAAAAAAGCTATCCATCTTTAAATTAACATAAAAAGTTTCCCACTTCCAAGTATAATCAATGACATTTTATGTAACACCTGCTCTTTAGCACACGTGTGTATGACGTACGTATTGTATTTTATGCATAAGAGTTAGTAAACTTTATTTAAATTTAAGAATATACTTGAGTTGTAGAGAGGGATTAGATTGTAAGATAAGTTTGGAGTAATTGTCACAATAAAAAGTTTTTTGGAGTTAATTGTCACAATAGTAAATTTTAGGCTATTATGAATTTATGTCATTTCATTAAGGAGATGAGGGAGTAATTGTGGAGATATTTGGTTATAATTATTAAGATTATTATTATTATTATTAGTATTGTTATTTTGGTAATAAATATGCATTTAATAGGAAGGAGACTTTAGAGGTACAAATAGAGGCTTTTGATTAGTGGCTTGTATGAGTATGTATATGTATATATGTGTGTTGGTGTATGTTGGTGTAAAGAATTAGGAGGAAGAAGAGAGTGAATTCTTGAATGATTTTTGGAGAGTTTGTGATCTTGTTCAAGTGATCAATCAATAGCTTTGAAGGGCATTAGAAGGTCTTTTATTCAATTGGAGTTTAATTGGTAAGTTCTATTTGTGTTTTTGGATTGAATTTAGTTGAGTTTAGATTTTAGGAATTTTGGGTATTATTTTTCTTTGTTTTTCAGTCCTCTTGTTCTGACCATAACTTGAGCTATAAAGTTCTGATTTAAGTATGGTTGGATTCTTTAAAAACTTTAGAGAGTCCTCTAAAATATTTATGTTTTGTATTTAAATTAAATCTACTATTAAGAGGGTTAAATCATTCTAGATATTTTATTGCTCATGCTGATGCCCTGTTTTACTCGAATAGACTTAAAAATCCATAATTAATTCTCTACATATGATAATTATGTGATTTTAGTTGGGAATAAAATTAGAACCATATTTTTAGAGTTTTTATTAATTTTGTGATTTTAGGAGGTGTCTATAATTCTTAAGAGCATCATGAACTTTATATATTAAACATGCTAGCAGTAGCATATAGGCTGGTTTATGAATTTTCTTGTGTGGGTTATATGATGATATCTATAGTTATAGAACTTCAAATTGAGCAAGGTTAGATTCTCTGAAAACTTCAGAGAGTCTCCTATAACTTTTGTGTTTTGACCTTGAGCTAAAATTGCTGTTAATATGGTCTGGCAGGACTTAACATTTTCTTGCTCTTGCTATCAGCTCTGTTTTACCCGATTTTAATAAAAAATCTACAATAAATTCTATACATATCTAATTTAAGTAATTCCAATTAGAATTGATAGTAGACTCATCCTACTAGCTTCAGTATTATTTTCATAGTCATTGGACTTGTGTGTGAATTATTTGGATACATTGAACCTTAAGCTTGGAGTTGCACTTAGTTGCATCTGAGTGTAAGTTTCATGTTGTTTTGTGGTATTGATGTATAGTTATGTGTAGGATTTAACAAGGATAGAGGAGACACCATTTACTAGAAGAAGCTTTTCTTCTTGAAGGAGTTAAAGGCTTGAGGTAAGTAATTATTAACATAATGCTTATATATATTGATTTTCAAGTAATTATAATTATTTAACTATATTGATCTGTGTATGCCATTCATGGTGGCAATAATGATATATATATATATATTAGAGTTGCACTTAGTTGCATCTGAGTATAAGTGTCATGTTGTTTTGTGGTATTGATGTATAGTTATGTGTAGGATTTGACAAGGATAGAGGAGACACCATTTACTAAAAGAAGCTTTTCTTCTTGAAAGAGTTAAAGGCTTGAGGTAAGTAATTATTAACATAATTCTTACATATATTGATTTTCAAGTAACTACAGTTATTTAACTATGTTGATCTGTGTATGCCATTCATGATGGCAATAATGATATATATATATATATATATATAGTTGGTTTACTTTTGGTATATTTTTAGTTTATGATCCATGATTTTGGTATACTTTTGGTATATGAACGGTATATTCTCTGCCTATAATTGTGTATGTTGATGTTATGAATATGAGAATGTGTTGTAATGAATTGTGAACATTGGTACATATATTGTGCAAGCCACATGATGTGGTATGGAATTGTGAATAATGCAAGCCACTTGAGGTGGTATAAAATTGTGAATAATGCAATCCACTTGAGGTGGTATGGTTATACATGTATTGTTGTGAGAATGATGAATACATATGCATATTGATTGATGTGAGGAATATGAGGAAAACATGTGAGTGTGGAGACTAAGCTGGGCAGAGAGCCTCCATTGAAAATAAATATGAGACTGAGCTGGGCAGAGAGTCTCAGATGTGGCCATTCGTGTGAGATATATAAACATGTGAGATTTGAGACTGAGCTGGGCAGAGAGCCTCAGAAATGGCCACTCGTATATGAAAAATATGAAAAAAAAGTAAGCTTTGTGTGAAACGTGTGTGACGTATGTTGAGAACTCCGGCCAGAAAACTAACTTGCATAACATGCATTGTTGCATTGTGTTTACATATATGATATTGTGGATCATTTGAAATGATGTGGTTTAATGTATATGAGACATCAATAGTGTAGTTTTGATGTTTGAATATCTTGTTGTAGATATTGAATTATATACACCCACATGTATATATGATAAAATATAGTTGCTATTGATGATGTAAATTTGTGAATGGTTATGGATTGCTTGATAAATTGTGAGAAATAGATTTTCAGGTTGAAACACGAGCATAACTCATGTCGTGTGGTAAGACACAAGTGTGTCAAAGGAGGAGGTGTGGCTGCGAGCAGACACTAGCGCTCGCCAGTTAGTGATTGTGAGCAAACACTGGCACTCGCCAGTTTGGCCTGAATCGGGAAATGTCCATGTAGTCTGCTTCAATTGAATTAATTAAATTTTATTAATTAGTTCTTGAGGAGTATTTCAAGTAGTATTAATTTAATAATTTCTTATTGAATTGCAAGCTCATTCCTTTTGCAAATTGTGTTTTTCAGGACATAGTTAGAAAGGGTTGAAGTGCGCCTTGTTAGAGAGCTCAGGTAGGTCCGAGGCAAGCTTGGGCAGTCATTTCCATCCTTATCATCATGGCATTCGCATTTTGAAAATTGAGTTCATATATATATATTAACATCATGTAAAAAATGTGTTAAGTATTTTTAATGTATTAAACAAGAGTTTTATTCATATATATATATATACGTCTATTTTTTACAAAAATTTTCACATTGCCATTTGTATGATCTATATTATAGACATGTGTATGTGGCACTTTGAGGATGCTACATTTTAACAGCATATGAATTCATCACTTCAACTTCAACTATAACCTAAAAAATATTAAATTCCATTAGATTGAGCTCAAAAACACACTAAAATTATATATATATATATATATATATATATAGGAATGGAGGGAGGCATAAAGAAGGGAACTTTAGGGTCTATGAGAGGTTTAAGAAATTTTAATTGTCTGAACTAAAAAAATAAGTCCTGAATAGTACCTGCAGACAGTGAAAATGACATATTATTCCAAAATTAATTTAATTGAATAAATAGGCAAAGAGAAAGTTTCACTTTTTCTATATATTGGTTTGCTAGTTCACACTGAAACCAAAAGTATCATCAGACTCCTTTTTGAACATTGTGTGGTATGAACAAGAATACTATTTCACAATGCCAAACTTTTTATTTTGCACTATGAATTGAGAATTGAAACCTCTACTTAATTGACTCTAACACAACCACTTGACACACTGGATGAACAGGCATGTATAACATTCAATTCTACATTTGCATTATATAACCCAGATTTCAAAAACCAGCTGCACAATAGTAACACATATGACTATGTTGTACCTTGGTCCACAATAAGTAGCAAGAGATGAAACCCTTGAATTATTTCTTGGAAGTGCCCCTTGAGATTCAAGCTCACTAATAATCTCTTACACAACCTAATCACCATAACCAATTTGAATTCAAACTCGAAACAAACACACAAAACACTCACTCCATATCTAAATCACAAGCAAAACATCAGAAAAAAAAATTAACATAATACACAATTCCAATCAATCAAATCAAACTCTTCAACTAAAAATTCAAAAGCACACACAATAACCTAACCATTACCTTATGAAAATCATGAGACTGAGCAGAAAAAAAATCGGCCACACTTTATCAAACTCCTAACAGTAGATCGCAATAATTAGCAATAAAAAAAACTATAAAAGAAACTAAATAAGTGAAAGCACAGTCAAGCAGAGAAAATATCAATTTGGAAACTTTAAAACCCTAAACAATTAAAAATAAAAATTGAAGAGATTTGAAAATTACCTTAAAAACTACACTAACAGAAGCACTCATAGCCAACAATTGGTCCGTTAACCTCATCAACACCAGAATTAAAGAAGCTGGAATGCATAGAGTGAAAAATAGAAAAAGTAAGGTCGATATTATTTCTAAAGTGCAACAATCGAGAACAAAAACTAAACCAGTAAAAGAAACTCAAGAGCTTCGTCGGTGTCTTTAGCGGCGAAGACTTTGGAGAGTGAGTGTTCGTTGGTAAAGAGGAGGAGGTCGTCACAACTAATGGTGGTGAGGGAGTGAAAGGTCGCTGTTGAGTGGAGAAGGAAGAGGATAAGAGAGGAGTGGTGAAGAAGAGAGGTGTGGTTTAGGCGGTAGAATGCGAGAGAGAAAAGGAGATACAGTGGAATGCGAGAGAGAAGAGGAGAAGATGGTTTAGGTTTTGTGAGAATATATTTATTAGGAACTATATTAATAATTTTAAGTATGTATGCTTAATAGAAATTTTAATTTTAATATTAATTTATATGGAAATTATATAATTTTATTATTAATATGTTTTATTATATTTAATAATTTAATTTTTTTAAAATTAATAAAATACACAAACACACGCACACACTGGGTCAGCAACATGACACACTCTTTCACAAAATAATTTAAATTTTTTATTTAATACGAAATTAGCATTGTATAATTTTTGCTAATAATATATTGTGTTATATTTAAAATTTATATTTATTTAATAACAATGTTTAATGTTGATATTAAATTACAACATAATATTATATAGTTTTATTATATATATATTTGATTAAAATTAATATTTTAAAATATATTTACTTAATATTAACAGTAATTCATATTAAAATTATGTATTATTGTTAAAATAATTACTTGTCAAAAAACTAGCTCTACAAAATTAATAGATGCCTCACATTTGAAAAAATTTATTTGATATAAGATCAATATAAAATGATAATTATTTAAAACAACAAGGTCAAAAATATATTTATTCAACTTTATGTTATTATTATAAAAAATAGTAATACAAAAAATAGCTAGCTATAAAAAATAGTAATATACTTTAACTTAGATAGAAATTGAGTTATATTTTAAAATTCAACATTTAGCGATAGAATTGAGAATCCGTAGCTAAATTAGCAACGAATTAAATTTTTATCGTTAGTATAGAGACGCATACTAGCGACGGATTCTTAATTCCGTTGCTAAATTAGCGATGGATTAATATTTCCATTGTTAATTTAGTGACAGATTCACAATTCCGTCGCTAGTATAGTGACAGATTTACAATTCCATCGCTATATTAGCGACAGATTCACAATTTCGTCGCTATATTAGTGACGGATTCATAATTCCGTCGCTAAATTAAATTTATTTATATTTTTAAAAATATTTAGTCACTAAGTTCATAATTGCATTACTAGTCCATTTTTATTTTGCGACGATTATGTTCCGTCGCTAAATCGGCTATTTTTTTATAGTGTATAAACCTGTAATTCAAAAATTTAGGAATATAGGTAACAAAATTTGCACAAAATTTTGGAATTTAAAATTCAATTATATTTTGATAAAAAAACTGTCCCCAAAAACACAAAACTAGCCTTTTAATTATGAACCCTAAAACAATCCTAAACAAATAAGAAAAAGTAAAAAAAAAAAACCCTAAAATCCATAAAATTAAAAACTTTTTAAAAAATAGTAAAAAATATAAAAATACATTTTTCGTACCCCAAACGATGGAATTTGGCTGAAAAGCGACAGACAATCTAGGCAAAGCCAGTGCGTTTTGTTCCTTGGCCCATTTTCAATCAAATTAGACTTTAAATTGCCAAAATTCGAAACTCTAAAGTTGGCCAAAATTATGAAACTACCACTACTTTAAATTTTCATATTTTTTCATTAATGTGCACTCTTACTCATCAATGTGTCCCACATCATATATCTATAGGGTAAGATGTGTACCCGGCCTAGGCATAGTCTTTACTCATCTACTAACCCTGGCCATATCTCTGATATGGACTTACTATCTTTTAGTGTCATATGAACTTATAATCATCGTTATATCATTCTTATGTTTGATATCATTGGAGCATTTTATATCTTTAGTTTCTATATCGGAGACTTGAATACTTTCCGTATTCACTTTTAAAATTTTAATGTTGTAGCATTCTCGCTTTAACTTTTTTATTTCTTAAGTCATGACATCATTTCAAAAAGGGATAAAGTTTGTGATTACATATGTGTAGATATATATATATATATACTTAACATTATAATATCACATTTTTAATCTTACAGAATTCAATTCCATTCACATTTGGAACATGCCATTTACTTTAGTTTATAACTCATTTACTCACCAATGCACTTTTACTCATCAATGCATTGGACATCATAAATTCATCAACTTGTAATTCCTTCAAAATAAGATTTAAAGGAAAATAAGAATAAAGAATTTCATCAATGCCAATAAAATAAATATATTCAACATACTCACTTGACTCTGGTATATTATTCTCATATTTAGGATGTTCTTTCTTCTCGAATCGTAACTCCTAAACATCTTCAATTGAGATAATGTTTTTATAACTACTAGTATCTTGGTAGTCAGAAAAGATGTTATTATGTAGCCATTCATCATTAGCAACCTTAGGAGTCAGATAAGAACGCCCCTCAACTAAGGCAATTTTTGTATCACCACCTTCTAACAATTCATTGCATTCCTCATCGTCCTCATCTCCTTTACCAAATTATGGTTCATTTTCAATAACTGCATCTTCATCCTCACCATCATCAGTATCAATAAATAAGGGCTCCTTATAATATTCTTCCTCCTTCTCGTCACTAACATCCCCATCTAAATTTTCTTAATGGTTTGTTATTCCGCTGAACTGGATTGGCTCTATTCTGATTGCCCATAAGCACGACCACCCTTTCAGTCATCTATTCCATCATTTGCTCAAATTGCTCATCCAACAGCTGATTGATTCGTTGCTCTAACTCACGCTCATAAACATTCTTAATACATTGCTGTCTCCTAGGCGACATGACCCGCTTTGATACCAACTGACGTAGCGGAAGGTATAAAAATAAGGATAACTATCACGAACTGTTAAATCATGCATGATTGCCAATAGGTGATCTTCCAAAACTTGTCGAGTCCTAAGACTACCAGGAGTTAGGCATCAATTTCGTTGATTCACAAAGGAATGTCGAAAATTAGAAAAATAAAGAAATTTTATTAATCACCAAAAATTGTGCCTCCATTGTTCTGAGACTTATATATTTATAGGGTGGCACAAGCCTACCAATCCTTAATTAACTAGAAAAAAAATAAAAATCTTCTTAACTAAGGAAGGAAATCAAATCCTAGCTAGGAAATAAAATCAACAAAATAGTAATAAAAAATCAAATCAAAATCAATTCTAAATAATAATAATAACAATAATATATAATAATAATAACAACAATAATAAAATAATAATAATAATAATAACAATAATAATAATAATAATGTAGCACCCTCCAGGTACTACATATAAGTATCCATATATCAACAAACCACGTGGCATAAGAAAAATTTTCCCAAAATGATACTTTGTAATTAAAAATATCAGTTGTATATTATATAAGCATTTTACATAAGAATATGAAAATAACTCAATTATATTAAAAAATTCCAAATGCCAAAATGATGATAATGCACATGAGGAGGAAGATGTTGGCACCAAGCCTGCCTTTTTGACCCACCAGAGCTCATTATTAATCTTACTTCAAACTTTCTATCGATCAAACGTGAAAAACCACAATTGCAAAGGAATGAGCTTGCGACTCGATAAGAAGTTGTTAAGATAAGCATACATATAGTTCTTCTCAAGAACTAATTAAGAGAAAATATAATAAAACAACTAAAAGTGGACTATATGGCCGTGTATCAACCTATATAGTCTACTGGTTCAAAACCTCCGTCGGGACACGACGTCCTAAAAAGATTCAACAGTAAAGAGATGATAGAATATGATTGCCAATATTATAATCACATTCTAAGAATCATAACATAGTCTTCTAAACCTCTACTAAGTCTCCAAACAATCATCATATAGTCCCATATCCAATGGCACTGCATAGAGTGCATACAGGAGTTCAAATAAAGAAGGGGAAAGATAGCAATAAAATGTTAGGCTCAATTTGAGAATCTTAAATTTAGATTAAACCCAAACTCAAAACATAAAAGTTGTAGAGGACTCTTTAAGGTTTCCGTAACATCAAACCACTCCTCATTTGGATGTCTACAACTCAAGTTATAGTTAAAATACGAAGACAACAGTGCGCAAAAGAAGGCTGACCCATGCCGAGTCAGCACCCTCATGTCAAGTCAGCACCGAATTGGCACCATGACTCTCAGGTATGACTCGGCACACTCGTACCGAGTCAACACGGTGTGCAGGTGACTTCACAGACTCAACCCTTCAGAATATGTCGTACTCTTTCGGCCATAACTCCCTCTACCGAACTCGGATTCAAGAGGCAATGGAAAGCTAATTTAGAGGGCTACAGCTTTTATGAAGACACCTAGACTTAATTCATTAATATGAATTGAACAAAATACCCTTGAAGTGACTGGTAATGTTAAAGCATATGAATGTAACTCAATTCAAGCTATAACAATACATTCTAAACACACTAATCCAAACCAAACATCCATTAACATCACAACAAGATTTCCAAATAAGAAACAACATTGTGGGTGCCTCATAGCCACAATAATACATTCATCCACATTCTCAATTCATCAATTTCATAAATAAACCACTTTCAACACTTATATACTTACAGGATGCAATAATTCATAATTATGCACAAGCTCACATTTGCTTTTCTTTTCTTTCTTTTCTTTTTCATATATCTATGGCCATTCCTAAGATTTTCTACCCCTTTCAATCTCGGTCCTGAGATTCTCTGCCCCTTTCAATCTCAGATTTCACATGCATATGCATATGTATCATTATCATATGAATGGCCACATCTGAGACTCTCTACCCCTTTCAGTCTTAGATCGTGGAGCTCAAACACCACACACACGTATTCCTCACATGGATGCAATATGTATATTTATGCCTTACAAAAAATATGCTCATCTCATTTTACATAACCATGGTAAAATCATATCTTTCACCACATCATGTGGCTTGCACAACTTAGGTGCCATCACACATAATTCATTACATCATGCCATATGCATATATTTCAATCATTCTCATATTCATAACTAATTATAAATCAAATTTATACCAAAAGTATACCCATAATAAACCAAAAGTATACCAAAATAAACCAACCATATACCATATATATATATTCATCACGACTTCTTACAATGATATATATATGTATATATATATATATATATATATATATATATATATATATATATATATATATATATATATATATATACAT
>CATIWO010117007.1:0-14902 GCA_949673435.1 Macaranga tanarius | reverse complement strand
CTATATAAACAAGTTGAAAAAATATGAATCAAGTTGAAAAAATATGAAACAAGTTGAAAAAAATGGATTTTGGCATAATTTATAAATTTGAATAGTTAAAACCCATAAAACCGAACCGACCGAAAATCGAACCAAAAATTTCGATTCGAAATAGGTTCGGTTCTACAGTATAATTCGATCGGTTCAGTTCTATATTCTTGAAATTCAGTTATTTCGGTTCGGTCAGAAAAACAGTACAAAACCGACCGATGAACACCCCTACCTGGAGATCAATGATTAAACCCGCATTCCCTCTTGTTTTTTTTTTTTTTTATTATGGTGTTAAGAATGAACCACTTCATCTAAATGCTTAAAAACAAAAAAAAACTAGCAACAATACAATACATGTGGCCACCCAATTTGACCGGAAGAGAGGTACAAATTGTATCTCATGATCTCTATGCCAATTTCATTTTCAAATTCCATAAGAATTAGAAGACGAAATATAAAGAGTCAAGCAAGTGTATCCATAAATATAGTACGTACAATTTTGTCTGCGAATCCATGTTTGTATTGTTTTCAAGAATAGGCAAGAAGACAAGCCAGGAGAATTTGAAAATAGCCGCAATTTGGTTTTCTAGCTAGGAAGCAATTTTACGAAAGGGTCAAATATTAATTTTTGGGCGCATCTACTGTAACCAATTTTTAAATTACAATATATATATATATATATTATGAATTACTATTACAATTTTTGTGTATTGATTTTTCTTTAATTTCATATTACTGTTTTAATAACAAAACAAGCTTATTTTAAGGACTCTTTGCATCTAACTTTGTAAAAATCCCAAACATCCTATACACTCATACGAATTGAAGAAAGATGTAGAAGTGTACCTACTTTAAGCCACTTCTGAACCACAGTTATATTATTTCTTAATTGCAGGATTAGCATGAAGAATACAATATGGTTACACTGGTCACATAAATATGCATTGTCATATATATAATTCCACAAGCATGTGTGTATATTATTTGAATTAAAATTTTTATAAAGTTGTATTCAAATAAATTTATCAATGTGAAAACTAAATAATATAAATATTGATAAGCTATATAGTAGGAGTAGTCCACTTTATTTAAATTAAATAAAAATTAATTTTACAAATTGACAGTAGCAAAATTTGATTTATACATTTTATAATATTTTAAAAAATAATCTTTAAATTAATTTCTAATGGACAAATAAATGCAATTTGTTGGTTGGCTTATATATGATAATTAATTAACTAAATGAACAATGGTCTAGTTGGTGGGTGTTATGTTACAAAGGTGGTGGCTCTCTGCATCAAATTCCACTTTGAATTTTTTTTATAATTTACCTCTTTTCCTTCTCCACTACTTTTATTGTCATTGGCGACACCTACCCTTTTAATTATTCTTCTTATTAGACATTGTAATTAACACGTACTTATTCTAGCTAAGCCTTATGATTCGTGCTAATATATTATTTATGTATTAATTTATTCACATTAACCTTTTAAATGGTGGATTAATTGACAAGAGGCCAACTCTACCTTCTAGGGTAGGCGGTTGTATCTTAGTCTTGATAAATTTATTTTTTAAGTTTCATATTTTTTTAAAAATAATCATGATACCAAAAAGTGCACATTTTTAAGTATTAGAATTGTCGGTTTGTTAGGTTTTCAAGCAAAAAGAAGGATGAATGGATGATTAATTTCTAGCTATCTTCATCAGGGTAAGAAAAATAATTAAGTAATTGTGCTTGGTATGACATCCAATATGAAGCATGAAGAACTCAAGACTTTTGGCTTACTACTTAATTAATTTCAAATCAAATCAACATTAGATGCATAAGTGTTATACAAATTTGAAATTACTAACTATATAATCGATTATCCTAATTAATGAGTCAATAGATATACATATATTTTAATTACTCAGCAATACTACTCGATCAGATTTAATTTGATTGGTTTTCTTTTGCCTTTTAAAGACATTTTTATACAACCTATAATTTTTTTTTAAAAAAAAAAGACAGTCGTCTCAAAACATATATATATATATTGCTGTATTATCTGCATCGGTTGACTGTGAGCTAAAACATCTTTTCTTTTTCTTCGATAAAAACTAATCCAAATCTTTATCTTCAGATATATAATCATGGCAAAGAATCAATCCATGTATTTGAAAGCACAATTCAACTTTAGTCTATTGCCTGGCTGTATTGTTTTTATAATTTTTTATATTTTATAGGTAAGGAAAAAGGAGTGACTAAAGTTTACTTAAAAAATATATTTAAAAGTAGCACTTATTTGTTTTTTTATTATTATTATTAATGAAGAATTCAGATAATTTATATTATATTGATAGATTGCTTAATAAGGGCTGCTCTTCCCATTTGAATAAAAATGGGAATAAAATAAAAATTAATTTTAAAAATCAATAATAGTAGGATTTGATTCCTATATTTCATAAAATTTTTCACTCTTTATTTTTTATTTTTTAAAATCATAAAATATTTCTATAGTATTTTAGGTATAAAAATAATTCAAGTTTACATTACGGACCACTCTTATTTAATTCTCATTAAATTATTCTCCATTTAAGAGAACAATTCTAAATCAGTTTTGCCTTCTATGTGATCATTACTCCCCAAATATGATCATTATTTTTATTTTCTTTCTTGACAGCCCTTATACATAGATGTATATTGGTGTCAATTCATAACTTATGATATAAAATTTTTCTTTTTTTAAGAGATCATAAATAAATTGGAAAAAATTAAATACGTATATAAAATACTATATATTTATGACACTTTTTTAGCCCATAAAATCGAAAACAAATAGGTACTAGAAATTTTTTTTTTTCATCTGCATACATCAACATAAAATTCATACTGAATTTACACCAAAATTGATGTATGTAATTATATTTTCATCAATGAACAATAATAAAATTCAAAGTCTTGTCTCTAGGAAATGCTTATTGTTCCAATCCACTACTAATTCTTTTTCTTGTTAATTTATATGCACGCTACAAGTGCTTATCTTTAAAAAATGTCATAAATTAAAAAGATTGATGTTACATACAAGTGATATTAATCCAATGTTTTTTACATAAAAAATTATCCACTTAAAAATATGTTCCTCAAACAATATCAATTGTTAAATAGGATGTCAAAGGTGGCAAGTAATGATTTGCCATCACTTAGTTTCTGCCTTAAACCAATAAACAGTCCCTTTTCTAAGCTCATAAAACGACCCCAAGATTTCTCCCCATTAAAGCCACAACCCACGAGCAATAATATGTTATATAATAAGCTTGATTTAAAGTAGTCCTACTTTTTATTTCTAGTTTTTTCCTTTTATTTATCATTATTCCCATGCCCATTTACACAATCACAATTTAATTAAGGATATCTTATGATAATTGACCTACATTCTTCACATTTTAAGTCTATTTTGTGATATTGGAGCCGTCCAGCCGTACGATTCCATCGACATCGGGGGTTTTGTTTATTCTCTCCCCACACCAAGAAGAATTTTGACACTTAAAAAGTATACCGAATTTTGCACCTCAAACTCAAAACGTTTCAAACCCACAAAAATATAGTCACAAAATTTTGTTTTTTTAAAAAAATAGAAATAAAAAACCCTTTTCAAGTTAGGTGAATTATAGAGACATCATTGCCCTCAAAGAAACAAATAACAAACAATAAAGAAGAAGATTGAAGAAGAGCTCCATTAGAGGTTATAGTGGAATTGGCATGGCAGCTCTTGTCCTATGTAGGACATTGCTTTTATAACTTTCTACTAAAGTAGAGAGAGCTCTATCAATGGTAGGGTTTCTTGACACGTGCCAAAGGTGTGCACGGGCTTTTTTCTTTATATATAAAATTTTTATTGGATGAGACAAATTAGGATTGTGGAATGGCATGCGACCTTTTATAAAAATATAAAATAAATAAGGATTAATGTCAACAAACTTTGAATAATTATAAAAAATTATAATTATAATTAATTAATGGTTGAGTGGTGTGTTTGCTTGTTTGCAAATTATTGTATATAATATAAGGGATTTGAGAAAATGATATACATTATACTTAATAAACAAGTAATAAATATTCTGAATATTTAAAGTAAGTAATGTGTATAATATAGTTTTTTAATTTTATTATTTATATACTAATCGGGATAACATATCTAGAATAAATAAATAAATAAAAGTTTACAAATAATTTAATTATTAACACCTCGCTTATAATTTTTAATTTTTTTTTTTTGGGTGGATGGTCAATTAAAAGATAGTTTCAAAACATTCATCTCAAAATATAAGGATATATTTTTGAAATAGTCTAAAATGTAAACTTTTTAATATGCACACAAGTATATATGTATGGGACATCATTAATCTTTTGTTTATGGTAAAAATAAATAAATAAATATAAAGCATGTGACCTATATTATTAAGCTGTGGAGTAATTGCACACGGCATGTGACCTATATTATTAAGCTGTGGAGTAATTGGTGCCAAAATTTCCATCAATTTGTTTGTTTTCTTCTGGTCCAACCCCACTTGAAATTTGTGGACTACTTTATAGCAACCTTACAAAATGTCAACTATTGATTTCCAAGCTCATTATAAAGGAATTTAATCAGTGGTCGTATATTTTCTTTAAATTATTAGATGTTGTGACTTGTGAGTACTCTTTAAATTATTAGATGTAGCAACTTCTCCCCATTAATAAGGGTGAGATAGAAAGGTATTTTATATATTTTTAAAAATAATTTATGAAAGGTTCATTTTATAATTTTTTTTTTAAAAAAATTCTTAGTCGTCGAATTAATAAATGAAAGTGTTGATAATATTATTGTTTTTCTTTATATTTTTAATAATTTTTATAATATAAATAGGTTAAATAATACGACGTACCAATAAACTATATACTAAAAAGTAGGTATTTTTATAAATTAAATAATAGGAGACAAATCATAATTTTTATGAAAATACAATTTAAGTTTCAAATTTTCATATATTTTTAAAGAAAAATACTTATTAAATTACTTTTTCAGTATAATATTTTTCTATTTTAGAATCAACGAATATTTGTTTATTTAAAATAATATAAATAGTATCATAAGAAAAGAAAGGGGAGACTCGAATCCGAGTTAATATTACGTGTAGATCTTTTCATTTTTAATTTGGTGATAAGTCATGCCATTTTTCTGTTTTGGCAAATTGGACTAGCTAATTCATTTCTCTATTGAAATTTTAGGCATTACATCGCTTCCATATAGGAGAAATAGTGATTATTGGGTATCGATTAATTACAACTTGCAAGTACCTTGGCATGCAAGTGGCTAGGAAATATATATATATATGGACGCTTTTTGACATGGCAAACTGCAACGTCAATGGTTCATAAGAGATAAAAATATTTTTATCTAAATTATATCTTTATTAGTTTTCTTAATTAGAAAAATTATATAATAATCGAAAAACATTTATTTTAATTAAATAATTAATTAAATTAAAAAAATTTAAAATATAAAAATGAAACATATGAACTCATCGTGTCATAATATAAAAATTCATATATTATAATTAATTAATTTATTATTTATGTAATTATATTTTTGTCAATTGTCGCTACACTAAACGTTTTCCTATATATGTATACTATAGAGGACAAGTTTTTGATAACTTGATGAGTAAAATAAGCAAAAGAATTTGGCAACCAACGACTGCAAATTGTTAGTTAATATGTTCCAAATTACTGTCAGCATCAAGGAGACTTTATATGACTAATGTTTTCACCCACTAGAAGAAGTGTTAGTGTTATAGTGTAAATGTAGGCATGTAGGCGAGATCTTGTCCTTGCAATATTTTGTTATAGGATTTGTGTATATACATATACATTTAGGTACAAGTCAATTTATGTTGGATTATACTAAGAAAAGGGTACAGTATATATAGCATGTGGTTGTCGTTTAAAGAGGGGAAAAAAATTAATGCATTTGTGTACAAGATGTATCACCTAAAAGTATGTTAAAAACATTTATCACCTATTAAATGATTTTATACATAAATTTTTTCTCTTTAATGATTTTTTTATTGAATGCCGGCACTTTATGAATTTATTATTCTTGTAATGCTTTTCATATTGAGAGTCATATTCAAATTTATTTTGGAATTAGAGCATATGTAAACTCATAAAAGTACAAAATTATCACATCATTTATTTATTTATTTTATATATAAGGCTCAAATTTGAAATTTTGTTTAAAAAAATTTAAACTAATGTCACTTAAATTAGTGAATTTATTTTATTTTTACTCTGATTGAAAGCACAAAATAATGACTGTGAAATTGTTACATACATGTTTGGTATGTCGAATTTGTTTTTCAGTAAACTTTTAATAATAACAAAAGATATTATATATATTAAAAATACATATACTAACTATTTTCCATGTTCGAGTTTACAAGAATTAGAAAATGACTTAAAATTTCTTTTGACCATAAACTACTTTTCTAATCAGGTGAATCTATGGATAGTTTTTTCTTTTTTTCCTTTTAACAAAAAATCTACAGATAATGTTTAAGAGAATAATAAAATAGCTATTATTTACAATTATATTCGACTAGCTAAATGGTTAATTATTAGATTACACAACACAAGTGTATACTTTGGAGAAGTCTGTACATCCTAATGGGCTTTGTTCCATTCGTTGAGAACCTTTTTGTTGGATCAAAAAGGCTTCACTATAGCACATTAGCACATTTGAGATAGCTTTTACAGTTATTGACAGCCTCATCCACTATTCATCGTCTTCTTTATTTTTTTTTCATTTCTAGATCTAGGTGGTTTTTAGTTATTTTAGGACTAAAAATCACCCAGCTCTTTCTCTATTATTGAGATATGGTATCACGTCCTCACTACTATTTACTCCATTAGTAGACATAATTAAAGAATTAATGATATTAAATAATCTCTTAACAACAATATTACAATAAGTAAATTACTGATACTTTAAAGCTATCTCAACTTATTTACATCTTTTTATATAACTCAAGGTTAACATTATATTACATAACAAATTCGAATCTCATCCTTTAGGTATTTTTAAAAATCTTCGTCTTATCCATCTTCTATACTGTCGTGGTCCACTGCACTTTTACCTCTCAGCTGCTAGCTAAGCAGATATCAAACACCTATACTGAAAATTTTAAAACAAAACGAGTGTGAGTAATTTCAAAAGGAAATTACCCAGTGAGTGGATAAAACATTATTTTGAAATATTATCATAAGAAAATCTTTAAAACTAATTCCAGTAGTTTCAACAGTAAAAATTAATGAACTTCAAATATTTTGTTCACACTCAAATAAATCTCAATGTAACAGAAATAACCACATCCATTACTCGTTCAAGTATTTCGTAAAATCCCCTTTTTGTATACGTATTTATTAACTGAAATAATAGGGATTTAAATAAACTTCAGTATTCTATAAATACGCTATATTAATATCTATATAGCACCATTAACTAACCTTTCTCTTATATAATTAGGAATTCAAACATAAAATAATCGCTTTCTAATGCAAGAAATATATTAGAAGACAGATCGGTGAATGAAATAAATCGATACCTCATCATACATTCATTGGTATTATACTTAAGCACACTAATAATAAGATCATCATCAATATACACCATCCATTGAAAATAATTAACTAGGAGTACTTCATACACATACACGTAATCTTAAACGTAATATCATTCAACACTGTAATATCTCGTAGATATTTACTCGTGCTCAATACTCATGAAACACTACTTAAGTGTGATCAGCACTTAAGGCCGAGATGACTCAGAGGTCAATCCAACCTGATATATGCAGTTGGCCCCAAGCAACAGCACCGCATATATCTCAGAAGTAATTTTACATTTATATATCAAATTATGCACCCGGCCCTTGGCAACGGCTATGCATATGTGTACCCGGCCCTTGGCAACGGCTATACACGGTGTATCCGGCCCTTGGAAACGGCTGTACACATCCGCTAGCTTTATCTTACGAAGTATCATGTGCATCCGGCCCTAGGCATCGGCTATGCACGTCTATCCACTTACATTATAGTAATGTGTGTATCCGGCCACAGGCAAAGGCTATACACATTTACCAACATAGACATATATCTTTGCACAATATTACGTGTATTCGGCCCCTGGCGTCGAATGTACACCTCTATGAATCGTTCATGTCCTCGATAAGGAATCTCAATCCTTAGGGTTATATTCAATTAAAATTTATATCACTTTCTTTTAGGAGTTCTCGAGTATTCTATCATCATTGGTAACTCATTGTGCCTCTCGTATAAAACATCATTCTTTCCTTATTGTATTATCTTTCTGGCCTCATTGTTAACATACATACTTTAGTCTCTACTCGGAGGCTTTAAAATTCCTATAATTCTTTATTCAACTTCTTAAGTTAATAAGTCCTCACTAAGAAGGAGTAAGATCGTATATACCTATATGGTAGGATGTGTATTCGGCCCTAGGCTTCGACTATACATAATTACTCAATTCTCCATGCCTCATACATGAGCTCTCTAACTCCTAGTTCCAGGTACACTTAAGAATATAGTTTCAACTAAAACTTTGAAGCCCCGAATGGAGGCCTAAATGATTGAATTTGGGCATCAACATGAGGTTCATCGGGTTCCCCTAATAAATGCCCTCTAGAATTCTGAGTCAGCTTCGATTTGATATGCTACGGGCCTCATGATTTATTTGATGCCGAAAGTTAGGTCTTCTTTAATCAACACTGCACATCTCGACCATCCAATTTCAATTATCATAATAATTTAGTCTCTTAGTCTGAGACTTATAAATCTCATGCCATTATATCAATTGAATGTGTGTTTCAATCATTTTTATGTTCTACTACATTATTCAAATGTTCGGTTCAAGATACCACTAGTAAAATTGAAGTTTACAGCCAAACGGGTCACAAAACAGCGCACAGGGGCGCATGTCTGAGTCACAGAGGAGTGTGACTATGTGCAGAGGTGCATGCCTCTTCCCCAGAGGTGCACGCCTCTATATAGAGGTGCATTCCTCTACTACAGGGGCGCCTGCCTTTGTAAATAGGTGCCTGCCTCTTTCAGAACACACGCACGCCTCTTCGATCAGGTGTGCGCCTCTGTACCACTAAAAACTTGATCACAGACACAAAAAATGCAGAAAAATGGTCATAAATTCAAAATTTTCAACACCCGAATACTGAACATCATACTTACATCTTCAATACTTAGAGAAACTCACTCAGAAGCATATAAGCACATCTAGATCTTACAAAACATTAAAAACCATAGCATTTTTATACAAGAATAACATCAAAAATCAACTTAAACATAAATCCATAAAAAATTCAATTCCACTAACCAATTTCTCATGTTGATTCCTCCTCTTCTTGCTGAATTCGGACTCTAGGGTTCAGAGCACAATTCTTCTCTCTTCCTCCTTCTTTTCTTCTCTTCCTTCTCTTTCTTTCTCTTTCTTCTCCTTTTCTTCTTTTCCCACGTTCCAGCCATACTTCTTCTGCCAAAAACTCAACCACTCCACTTACTTCTCTCCCTTTTGATCCCTCAACTTTCCTTTCCTTATTCCTTAATCCTTCTATCTTTAGTTTCTTACTTTCACATCCTTACTTTCTTTACTTAACACAATTCCTTTCTAACTCCCTTTACTTTCTTCTATTCATTTCAATCCTTCTAAACTTTTATTTAATAACTCTCATATATATTTCTATTTAAAACATCAAACTTTATGTCTTATTTAATTATTACTTACTTCCTTATAAATAAATATCAACTCTAATTTACATCAACATAATACATGAAAATCAACTCCATAATTATTTATCCAAAATAATAACTAATAACACAAAATCAATACTAATTCAATATCATTAATAATCCTTAATTATCATTGATCGTAATTAATCCGGTTCAAGAATACGGATGTTACATATTTCTAGGTGCTTCCCACTCTATAATTGCTTTAATCTTTGATGGATCCGGCTTTACTCCTTCTCTTGAAACATTATGCCCAATAAATGCAATCTCTTCTATCCAAAACTCACATTTATTGAATTTGGCGTACAACTATTGCTCCCTCAATATCTGTAAAGTTTTTTGAAGATGTTGTTCATGCACTTCCTTACTTGAAAAGTAGATGAAAATATCGTCGATGAAGACAATCATAAACTGATCTAAATACTGCTGAAAAGTCTTGTTCATTAATGACATGAAGGCTGCAGGTGCATTTGTCAAACCAAAAGGCATCACCAAAAACTCATAATGTCTATATCTAGTCCGGAATGCAGTCTTAGGAATTGAAGTTTCTGCCACCCGAAGTTGCCAATAGCCTGATATCAAATCTATCTTCGAAAATACTATGGCATCTTTCAACTGATCAAGTAAATCATCAATCCTTGGTAATGGATACTTGTTCTTTACTGTGATTCTATTTAATTGCTGATAATCTATGCACAACCGCATACTACCATCCTTTTTCTTAACAAACAAAACCGAAGCTCCCCAAGGTGATATGCTTGGTCTAATAAATCCCTTCTCTAACAACTCTCCAAGTTGCTTTTTTAGCTCCTTCAACTCTGTAGGTGCCATTCTATAAGGAGCAATGGATATTGGTGCCGCTCCCAGAATAGTCTCTATTTTAAAATTAACTTCCCGATATGAAGGTAATCCCGGCAATTCATCTAGAAACACATCAAGAAAATCTCTAACTACCGGTACATTCTCCACCCCAGGATTGACTTTGGTTATATCAACAATATTAGCCAAGTAAGCTTCACATCTATCTCTAATTAAGTGAAATGCGGTCACTGCTGAAATCAAACATGCAGACACAACTTTTCTCTCACCCACCAATACTATCTTTTTATGCCTTTCCACGTCTATAACTACTTCTTTAGTGTAGCAATTTACAATTGCATGGTGTTTGGCTAACCAATCCATTCCTAAGATAACATCAAACTCATCTAGTTTAATAACTACCAAGTCTGCATACAAAATCTCACCACCTACTACTATAGGACATGCTTTCACTACTGAATTTACTACCACCATACCCCCAGCAGGCATAAAAATACATAAACAATGTTCTAGGGGTTCAATCTTACCATTCACTCTCAATGCAAACTCATATGACACAAATGAGCAAGTAGATCCTGGGTCTATTAATAAAAAAGTATCATGGTCAAAGATAGAAAAAATACCAGTAACCACGTCTGGAGCAGCAGGAGCTTCTTGCCTAGTGATAGCATAGACCCTTACTTGGCCTTAAGATGGACCAGCATATCCAACTTGACCTGAGGTACTAGCTTCACTTCCTCTACCACCTCGACCTCTACCTCGACTAGCCATAGGTACATTCTCTCCGGCATTACTTTGCACTGTCATTTGAGATCCCTCAGCATTTATTCTTATTGGACAATCTCTAATAAAGTGACCTTATTGACCGCAATGATAGCATGCACCCGGTCTAATGTTCCAACATTCACCCAAGTGAATCCTTCTATATTTGCTACATATTGGAGTTGAGGCGCCGCTCATGGATCTATTTTATCCTCTCCGGCTATCAAACCTCCCAAAGCCTCTACTAAAAGATCCTCCCCTAGATTAGTTAGATCGACTTATGCCCCTTCCTCTAAAGTTACCTCTTTGAAAGCTCGAGCCTCGGAAATATGAACTTCCACTAGTTCGAGTCGGAGTAGAGAATGAGCCAATAGTCTTCTTCTTTTTGGCCTCAACTTCATTTCTTTTAACAATTATTTCTTCAACTCTTAAGGCAGTCTCTAACACTTCTCTGCATGTTGGGGCTTTATAGCCATCTTCTCTCAGATCTCCAAGTTCAATCCCCGCTCAAACTTATTTCTTTTTAACTCATCAGTGGCTATCTTTTTCGGAGCATACTTGGATAGTTGATGAGTGTGAAAAATACATGTTTTAAGCACTCTATTTTATTGTATCTTAGGCTTAGTTGTTGCATTATTAGTTAGTTTTTAGTTAATTTAGTTATTTTTATTGTTTTGTCTTAATTATTAGGATTTAGTTAATTTTAGATAATTTCTTTTGTGTTTTGCTTTGTAGGATGCATGAGGATGAAGATTGGATCAATCCTTGAAGTTTGGATAGGTTAAAAACTCAAGATAAGGAGTTATTTACGTTGGGGATGAGCATGGTCGTGCTTAATTGTTACATGGCCGTGCCTGAGAGTTAATTTTAGCCATGTTACAGATGCCACGGCTATGCCAAAATCGTACATGGCCGTGCATAACTGGAGGCTCAACATTAGTGTATTTTTTGCGCAGCCATGCCATTTTCTTGCTCACCCATGCCTGACTGATGTGGCAGGTAATGAGATGATAGTTTTCAACTGAAGTTTAGATAGAAAGGAACTTATCTCTTAGTTTCTGATTAGATAAAGTTTGAAAGGGGTTAGACTACCTTTCTTACTAGGTATTTGGGTCTATAAATAGAACCATTTCATTTTCATTTGGAGGTTGTTCCTAATTTTAGGTTGTTCTTATTTTTGTTGTTGTTCTGGAACTTATTCTTGTTCTTATTTTCAGTTATTTTAGAATACATTTTTATTAGTTTAGTTCATAGTAGATGTGATACATGTCTTGAAGTTAGAAGGGTAAGGCTTCCTGCCATCATTTGAAAGGAGTTTTTCTTGTATCACTCTTTTATTTAATTGTTATTATATTCAGAATGGGTTTCATTTCTTGTTTGTTTTCTTTTCTCTTTAACATGAGTAGCTAAATCATTTTTAGGGTTCTTATTCTAAATTGACCATGTGCTTATTGTGATTATGTTAGGTTGCTAGATCTAATTCATTAGATGTTGTTGAGCTTAATGTCATTTTAGGACTGATCAACCTAAAATTGAATTGAGACTATAGGCTTAATTGAGAGATAGGTTCTGTAGGAAATGACAGTGACCTATTGATTGCTTAATTAGTTGCAAGACAATTAAGTGGATTAATATTGATCAAAGGTTGTTTTTAAAATTGGAATTAAAAGGCATTAGGTTGGTGAGAGCCAGCAAACTTAGTGTTAATTAATCTTCAATTAATTATAGGTTTATCTGAGAGGAAAATCCATAGTTTCTAATATCCCTTCAAAATGAATTAGAACTAGTATAGACCTAGTTGGGTAATCAATCTTTTGAAATGGTCCAATTGAGAATAAGAACCCTAGCTTTTAAACTTGCATTGAATTTGCATTTTTACCTTTCTTAATTTAGTTTTGTTTCTTTGAATTCCAAAATTTATTTTGTTGTCTAAACAATCAAACATTGTGAGTATTGCAATATTCAATCTACAATCTCTGTGTGATGATATTTTTATTTACTACTTGATACGATTCTGTACACTTGCGAATTTTGTACACATCAAGTTTTTGGCACCGTTGCCGGGGATTGGCAAGGAATTGATATTGTAAGAAAATTATGTTGCTTGATTTAGACGTTATTTTTAATTTTGTTTTTAATTGTGGTATTGTAGGAATTTGTGTTATTTGATGCACATCACACGAAGTGCAAGTAAACAAAAACTTGAGTTGATATTACTTGATTTGGAGTTAGAGAAGACAGCTCGTGAAAAGAAGATACAAACAGTCATATCAAATCACTCACCAAGAAAAATGGATGCAAGGGACTTAGAGAATGACCCACCAAGGCAACAAGTTTTTCAAAATCCACCAAATGGTCAGAGAACCATGGAAGATTTTGTGAGTCCTAATGTGCAAGGTGATCAGACACTAATTGTAACGCTGGTGGTAGCAGCAAACAACTTTGAAATCAAGTCGGCAATGATTCAAATGATCCAAAACTCACCATTCAATGGGCTACCATATGAGGATCCATTTGGTCATATATCTAGATTCTTGGAGTATTGTTTTACCTTTAAGATGAATGGAGTACAACCTGATACAATCCGGTTGATTCTTTTTCCATTTTCTCTAATGGATAGAGCAAAGAGATGGTTTACAAGTTTACCACCCAACTCCATCAACACATGGCAAGAGCTCTATACAGCCTTTTTCAACAAATACTTACCACCTGCAAAGGTGTTGAGGATCAAAAATGAGATTAACTCTTTCTTTCAAAGAGAAGATGAAACATTCTATGAGTGCTGGGAAAGATTCAAAGACCTTCAGAAGCAGTGTCCACCTCAACTGATTCCTACATAAGACTTGGTGCAATCATTCTACAAAGGAGTCAATCATGCAGTTAGAGTTAACATAGATACAGCAGCTGGAGGTACTATCATGTCAAACACACCAGAAGATGCCTTGGATCTATTTGAAGAAATGGCCAATACACAGAGTTTTTGGTCTAATGAGAGGACGATTATAGAAAAGGCTGGAGCCATAGAATTGGACAGTTTAACCATATTGAATGCAAAGCTTGATGCTCTGACAAAAAGGATGGACAAGGTGAACGTGAATGCAGTGTCTACATTATCATCCTCATATGAACTATGTCAAGGAGGTCATCCTGCCATAGAATGTCAAATGATGCAAGGGATGACTACAGAGGGAGTCAACTATGTGGGCAACTTCAAAGGACCTCAAAACCAAGTTTATGGAAACACTTACAATCCAAGTTAGAGGAATCATCCAAATCTCTCTTGGGGCAATTAAGGAAACAACCAGTGGAGACCACAATCACCACCAGGATTTGGAGGTCAGAATGTGCAACAACCTCAACCTAAATTTCAATAAGACAAAGGTTCATCCTTTGGAAGTTCAATGGAGAGCAAGATGGAGAAATTCATGGATGTGATGTCATTAAAGATGA
>CATIWO010116976.1:0-17323 GCA_949673435.1 Macaranga tanarius | reverse complement strand
ATGTTGTTGTGCATTGTATACTTATGTGATAGTGTGATGAGTGTGAAGTTGCATGGCATATGGTTGTGTTCTTGAAAGAATTTTATTTTCTTTCTATTAGAACACGTGTTGTAGTGAATTGAGGCCACGTGTTGCGGGTCTCACACTAAAAACTTTGAAGAGTCCTATACAACTCTTATGTTTTGAGGTGGAGCTGAGTCTACCTCTAACTAAGAAGGTCTAATTGAACCGAACATTCTGGTACTTACACAGAATACTCTGTGTGACCTGATTGTGATAAAAAAATCATAATTAATTCTATACATATCTAAATTGAGTAATTCTAATTAGAAATTAAAGTAGACACATAATATTAGTTCCTGGAATAATATCATGGACATGGGGTCTGTGTACATGATATTACAGCATGTCAAGTTTGAGGGGATAGATTATATAAATTGAATTTTAGTGCAAGTGTGATGTGTTGTGTGTGTTTGATATATGATTATGTGTAGGAACTACAAGAGGCAAGGAGAATACAACCAACTAGGGAGAAAACCCTTCTTATTTAAAATGGAAAGCACCATTGGTAAGTAATTACTAGTAAAGTATGTATATGGTTTCTATTATAAAATATAATTGTAATATTATAAATGTACAACCTTGAGTAGTTGAATGAACATAATGAATAATGATACAAAAGATGATTTATGTTGTCAATAGAATATTAATATTGTCTAGTAGGTGCAATGAGTGCTTGATATATTAAGAATGGTATATAAATGTTATGCTTGTGTATTATGCTAAGTAAATATAATATGGACTTGACCTTGTTCTTGTGATATTAATGATAAGATATGTATTGAGATGTGAGCTTATAAATGACATGCAATAGAATGCATTTGGATGTGAGATTTATGTAGTATGTGATGATGATGTGCTTTATGTTGGTATGAGTGGAGATGTGAATTCTATCTATAAAATGTGTTAAAGATGTGTTATGTGTAAAGCACACACTATAATGAGATGTGTATTGTTACTTGAATTTTTTATGTACAAAAGTGAGTGATGATTTTAGAGACTAAATGTGAGATTGATTGTGAATATTATTCTTGAATTGTGATATGAGGCGTAATGGTATCATGGTATGCTATATGGTGATTTCTAATTGCTTATGGAATGAGATTAAAATATTTAATATGATGTATATGACCCAATGTGATAGATATGTGATGTGGTAAATATGAAATGTGATAGTAATGACTTTTATGATTATAAATGTGTTATAACTTAAATTGAGGATTATTGGTTATAAAGAATGTTATGTTGTGAATAATAAGTATGATAAAAAAAGAAGTTGTGCATAGAAAAAGAACATGTTATTATAAATAAATTGATTAGCTAATGTGTTGTCGATAATAAATAAGTCGATTGGCTAAAGTGCTATCGATAAAAGTAGTTAATGGGTAGATCAATTGGTTAGTGTGCTATTGATAATAAACAAATCGATTGGCTAATGTGCTATCGATGATAAATACATCGATTGGCTAATGTGCTATTGCTAATATACAATCGATTGGCCAAAGTGTTGTCGAATATATTAATTGATGAACAATTCGATTGTCTAATGTGTCGTCGATAGTATGCAAGTCGATTGACTAAAGTGTTGTCGATAATAATAGTTGCTGAATGAATCGATTGGCTAATGTGCTATTGATAATATACAATTGATTGGCTAAACTACTATCGATAAAATTAAACCATGAGTAGTCAATGTGGCCACAAAGGCATGAATGAGTGGTAGAATGATGTAAGGCATGCGTTAGTTTCATATTGACTTATGTGTGAAAGTGGAATGTGAATTAAAGGATATGGTGCACCAATTATGTGTGGTTTATGTGTGAATGACTATCCAGCCGGAAACTAAATGAAATGTTATGAACATGAGATATGGATTTGTGAAATTTGGGTACATGTGTTTATGTGAGTGCAAGTATATATTCTTTTATTTAAGGATTGATGATTGTGAGAATTGAAGAAGATGATTACAAGTATGGATGCTTAACTATATATATATATGTGCATATGTATATGTAAGTGTTTGATAAGGATATCAAATAGTGTGTTGATATGTATGTGTCTTGAATTTATGCTAGTGATTGAGTTGTGATGCATGAAATGCTATTGAGGTTATAGATATGTGAAAAATGATATTTGAAACTTGTGGTTGATTGAATGTCATGCATTTATTAATAAGTTTGTGAAGTTAGGAATGTTTTTGAGGTGTCTTCAAGATAGCTTTAAGCCTTACTTAGAAGTGGGAAGAGTTGTATTGATTAAAAGTAGATAAAAGTGAGTTTTTGCAAGTCTATGGCTGCTCACGGGCTCCTCATGACCGTGAGGAAGCACCCGCGAGCACCCCATGCCACTTTAAACAGTGGACAGCCTCCTCCTCCTCCTGCACACTCCTATCTTTGTATTTTTACTATAACTTGAGCTATAGAGCTCTAAATGGAGCATGGTTTGACTTTAGAAAAACTTTAAAGAGTCTTATACAACTTTCATGTTTTGAGTTTGAGTTGAATCTGTCATTAAGATGATCTAACAAAGCTTGACATTTTATTGCTCACTCCAATTATTTTGCATGACCTTTTAGTATTCAAAAATTCGTAATTAATTTTATACAGTTCCAAATTTAGTAATTCTAGTTGGAAATGAAATTAGACTCATAAATTTAGAGTCTGTAAAAATATTATAGTTATAGGATGTGTCTATAATTTATGAGAATAATGTGAATTAGGATATTGAATTTTCCCACAGCAGACTCTATGTAGTTTGGCATGTTACAAGATTAATATATGCTTAGTTGTGGTTGAGTTTGACTAATTAAGACTCTTTAAGAAAGTATAAGAGAATGTGAAGATCTGCTTTTAATTAATAACACATGAGTTACAGTGTATTAAAAGTATATCTTAATTAGTTCTTGAGAAGTTATCATATGTAACTATATTAGTAATTGCTTACTGAGTAGTAAGCTCACCCCTTTGCATCCATATTTTTCAGGACTTAGTTAGATAAAGCTTGAAATTACATTTTAATAGAGACCTCGGTGGGCTAGAGGCGATTTTGGTGCATTCACTTATCTTTTTGTTGTCATTTTAAAGTTTGTTGTTTTGTATTAAATAATTTTATTTAAGCAACTAAGTAATGTTTGATGTACATAAAGGCAACTATGCAATGACATGGGTAAGCAATATCTAATATGATGAAGTATATGAATGAATATATGTTCAATTGTGAAAAAGTTTCTAATTGTGCCATGTGTTAGACTATATAAAAAGAGTGTTACAGTATGATACGTGTTAGGATATCTGATAAAACTCATCTTTAAGCTCATCTTTATCAGTTGTAATTATAGTTATATAGTATAGTACATTTCTTATTTGTTGTATATTTGTTACTTAAGTTCTATTTTTTATCTCAAATGTACTATAAATACTTGTATTGCATCAATTCAAAGATAATAATAATACTTCTTAAGTTTATATGGTATTATAGCTTCATTTCTTGTAGAAAATTTGTAATTTTTTTCTCTACTCACGGCAAATCAACTAGCCCTTCCAAACACTGTTAACCCAAATCCCACTGCACACCATACTTTTATTATCAAATTGAATACTAAAAATTTTTTAGCATGGAAAAATTAATTTTTACCATTACTTAATTATCACAACATGACTTGTTTTGATTGATGGCACTACTCCAGCCTCAACTACAACCATTCCTTCTATTGATGATCCTATGCAATAAGTCCCAAATTCATCCTACACATCCTAATTTCAAAAAGATCAACTCTTACTCTCATGGCTATTATCATCACTTACTGAAGAAGTCTTTTCTTATATTATTGGTCTTACATCTTCATATGCTATTTGGCAAGCATTATCTACCACTTTTCTCATATAATCGATAATTACAACTTTCTATTAAACTCCAGGAACTCAAGTGGAATGATATACCTGTCTCAACTTATCTTCATAAAGCTAAAAGTCTTGTAGATAAATTGGCAGCAGTTGGTCGCATATTTTTATAACTAAATTTAATGTGATTATTTATCATAATATAGGTATTGAGTTTCATCCTATTATTTCTGCACTAAATTTAAAACCAGAACCTGTCTTTTCGAGAGCTCTATAGTCAATATTTGGTAGCACATGAAATATTACTTTGAAGCCTGCAAGATATTCATCAAGATCATATTTTATACCACCCTTCTCAATCCTCTAATTTTGGTCGATTAAATCTACCACCTTTCTCATCACAAAATAACCATCAGTCTCAAGTGATTTGTCAAATCTGTGGCAACTACAATTATATTGCTGATTAGTATCGTTAATGATACAATCAAAGGTGTTCAAATACATATACTCCTTAAGCTAATTTCGCCTGGCATACCTACTCTCCTACAAGACACCAATTAGTCCACACATCTACATAATATTAGTTAGACACCTAACAATATGCTACTTATCACTTGACTCTTAATTCATTAGCTTTTTATAATGTTACTAATTACAAGGGTGTGGACCCAATCAAAGTAGGTAATGGCCAAGGTTTGAAAACTATGAAATAGGATAATACATTATTTTTATATTTATATCATTCTCATTTAAAAATTCAGAATGTTCTTCATATGTTTGCACTAACCAAATCTGTATTATCTGTTTAAAAGTTTTCCACTAATAATTCTTATTTTTTTGAATTTTGGCCTACTTATTTTCTTGTTAAAGACTAGAAGACTAAGGAAATCTTATTGCAAGGACCAAGTGAAGAAGGGTTATATTGTCTTCCTCTGCCAACCAAGCATGCTTTAATTGGAGAATGTGCTTCCTTTGCACACTCAATTAGGACATCCTAATGCTTTAACAAGCTCACAAATAATTTTTAAATATAATTTAGAATGTTCTAGCTCTCCTAATTCGTTCTCTCCTTGTCATGCCTGCAATTTAGGTAAATTGGCTAGTATACCATTAGCATTAGTGCAACATACCATTACTCAGCCCTTTAAAATTGTTCATTGTGATGTATGGGGACCTACTCCAATATTGTCTAATTTAGAATTTTCTTATTTTGTTTTGTTTATTGATGACTATACAAATTTTATGTGGATTTAATTTCTTAAAAATAAAAGCCAAGTTTTTCATATGTTTAAAGAATTTGAAGCTTTAGTTCATCGTCAATTTAATCGCACAATTAAACCTTTTCGCTCAGATTAGAGTGGTGAGTATCAAAAATTACACTCTGACCTTAAGGAGCATAATATTCTTCATCGAATTGCATGCCCCTACATCTATGAATAAAATGGACTTTTAAAAAAAAATTCAGCATATAGTTGATAATGGCCTTACTTTATTAGCTCATGCCAACATTCCTTTCAAATTCTGGCCATATGCTTTTCAAGCTACTGTTCAATTAATTATATGCCAAGTAAAATTCTCCAACATTCTAAATCTTTTGAGTTGCTACATAATAAACTATCAAAATATAATGATTTAAAAATTTTTGGTTATGGAGTGTATCCTTTGTTGCATTCCTATCACAAAAATAAGTTTTCTTTTAGGAGCCAATAATATGTTTATCCTAGTGATGAGTGTGAAAAATGTCTTATTTTGAGCACTTTATTTCTTGCATTTTAGGTTTAGATTTGCATGTTTAGTTAGTTTTTAGTTAGCTTTGTTAGTTTATTTGGATTTATTGGTTTTTATATTAAATAAATAAGATTTGTTTAAGTTTTTATTTTGTAGGATGCATTGGGATGAGGTTGAGATCAAATCTTGAAGTTGGATGAGCTTAGGAGTCAAGGAGAGGAGCTACCTGTGTTAGAATCGTGCATGGCCGTGATTAATTGGTGCATGGTCGTGCCTGAGCCAAGATTTTACCGTGTTACAGAGGTGCACGGCTGTGTAAGAATCGTGCATGGTTGTGCCTAACTATAGGAATGGAGGAGCTATTTTCTTGCGTAGCCATACCATTTTCTTGCGCATCCGTGTCTGACTGATGTGGCAGCCAATGAGATGATAGTTTTCTGCTGAAGTTTGGATAGAAATGAACTTCTTTTTTAATTTTTGATTAGATAGAGTTTGAAAGGGTTTAGATTGCCTTTCTCACTAGATGTCTAGGTCTTTAATTAGAACCATTGAATGTTTCATAGGAGGTTGTTCTTGTTTTTGGATATTATTCCTTTTGTTTTTCAGAATACCTTAGTTTTTATTATTAGTTCTTAGTGAGAGGAGATACCTGGCTTAAAGTTAGAAGAGCAAGGCTTCCTTACATCATTTGGAAGGGGGTTTTTCTTGCATCAACTCTTTTATTATTCATTACGCTTAGAATTGTTTTGATTTCTCCATTGTTTTCTTTTCTTTTTAATATGAGTGGCTAGATTTCTTTTTAGGGTTCTTATTCTGAATTGACCATGTGCTTATTGTGATTAATACTGGGTTACTAGATCTAAATCATTGGTTATTGTTGTGCTTAATGTCATTTTAGGCCTAATCACCCTGAGATTGAATTAATAATATAGGCTTAATTAAGATAGTTTCTATAGGATTAGGCAATAACCTATTAATTGTTTGATTAATTGAGAGACATTTAAATAATTAGTATTGATTAAAAGGTTGTGTTTAAAAATTGGATTTAAAAGACATTAGGTTGGTAAGAGCCAGTAAACTTAGTGTTAATTAATTCTTAATTAATCATAGATTTATCTGAGCGAAAAACCTATAGTTTTTAAGATATCTTTAAAATGAATTAGAAATAGTAAAGACCTAGTTGGTTAATCAATCTTTTGAAATGGTCTAATTGAGAATAAGAACCTTAGCTTTTAATATTTGTTTGAATTTGAATTTTACTCTATTTTTATTTGGTTTTAGTTTTTAAATTTAAACTCTATTTTGGTGTCTAAACAAACGAACATAGTTAGTATTTCAGCATTCAATTTACAATCTCTATGGGACGATATCTTTATTACTACTTTGATACAATTCTGTGCACTTGTGGATTTGTACTCATCAAGTTTTTGGCACCATTGTCGGGGATTAACAGAATTGATATTGTTAAGAAAATTGTGTTGTTTAATTTAGACATTATTTTTAATTTTAGTTCTAATTGTGGTATTACAGGAATTTGTGTTGGTTGATGCACATCACACGAAGTGCAAGCAAATAAGGATTTTTGTTGATACCATTTGATTTGGAGTTAGAAAAGACGGTTCGTGAGAAAAAGAAACAAACAATCATATTAAAATAATCACCAAGCAAAATGGACTTAGGGGATGACAAAAGGAATGACCCACTAAGGCAACAAGTTCTTCAGAATCCTCAGAATGGTCAGAGAACCATGCGAGATTTCATGAGTCCTAATGTGCAAGATGATCAAATACCCATTGTAAGGCCAGCGGTAGCAGCAAACAACTTTAAAATCAAGCCGACAATGATCCAAATGATTCAAAATTCACCATTCAATGGGCTACCATATGAGGATCCATTTGGTCATATGTCTCGATTTTTGGAGTATTGTTCTACCTTCAAGATGAATGGAGTATAACCTGATGCAATTCGATTGATTCTCTTTCCATTTTCTCTTATGGATGGAGTAAAGAGATGGTTTACAAGTTTGCCACCCAACTCCATTAACACTTGGCAAGAGCTCTACACAACCTTTTTCAATAAATACTTACCACCTGTAAAGGTGTTGAGGATCAGAAACGAGATTAACTCTTTCTTTCAAAGAGATAATGAACATTCTATGAGTGTTGGGAAAGATTTAAAAACTTTCAGAAATAATGTTTGCCTCAATTGATTCCTGCATGGGATTTGGTGCAATCATTTTACAAAGGAGTAAATCATGCGGTTAGAGTCAATATTAATGTAGCAGCTGGAGGTACTATCATGTCAAAGACACCAGAAGATGCCTTGGATCTTTTTGAAGAAATGGCAAATACACAAAGTTTGTAGTCTAATGAAAGGACCATTACAAAGAAGGCTAGAGCAATAGAAGTAGACAATTTTACCATATTAAATGTAAAGGTTTATCCTCTGACAAAAAGGATGGACAAAGTGAATATGAATGCAGTATCTATATTGTTTTCCTCATGTGAACTATATCAAGGAGGTCATCCTACAATAGAATGTCAAATGATGCAAGGGATGACTATAGAGGGAGTTAACTATGTGGGTAATTTCAAGGGACCTCAAAACCAAGTTTATGGTAGCACTTATAATCCTAGTTGGAGAAATCATCAAAATCTCTCTTAGAGTAATCAAGGAAATAACTAGTGGGGACCACAAGCACCACCAGAATTCGGAGGTCAGAATGCGCAACAACTTCAACCTCAATTTCACCAAGACAAAGGTTCATCCTCATTTTCTATAGAGATTAAGATGGAGAAATTCATGGATGTAATATCAACAAAGATGAGTCAGTAAGATGAAGCTCAAAAGAGGATGGAGCAAATGATCCGAAATCATTATTTTTCTATTCATAATCTAGAAGTGAAAATGGGACAGTTAGCAAATTCTTTATCAACAAGGAATCAATGTGCATTACCGAGCAATACGGAGAAGAATCCAAAAGAGCAAGTGAAGGCTATCACCTTGCGAAGTGGTAGAGAGATTCAAACCCCTAAAGTAACAATAGAGTAAGAGAAAAAGAAGAATGAAGGAGAGCAAGAGCAAGGAAGTGAATGGGTTGAAGCATAAAAAGAACCAGAAGTGAAGGTGGAAAATAAAGCTAAGCCTAAAACACCACCAATTCAACCTTATCAACCTCTAGTACCATATCCACAAAGGTTGAGAAAATAGGAGCATGATCAGTAGTTTGCAAAGTTCTTGAAAAGATTCAAGATACTTCACATCAATATGCCTTTGGTGGAATGTCTAGCTCAGATGCCAAAGTATGCAAAGTTCTTGAAGGTGCTAATTTTGAATAAAAAGAAGTGACAAGAATTTGAGATAGTCACACTCACAAAAGAGTGTAGTGCTATCATCTCTAATACGCTTCCTTGAAAAATGAAGTAACTAGGGAGTCTTACTATTCCATGTTATGTTGGAAATTTATCATTTCAAAAATCTTTGTGTGACTCTGGTGCTTCTATTAACCTTATGTCATTGTCAATTTATAGGAAATTGGGACATGAAGAAGCAAAACCAACAAACATTCGCTTGCAACCAGAGGGCATAGTAGAAGATGTACTAGTAAGGGCTAGAAAATTCATTTTTCCAGTAGACTTTGTCATTCTTGACTTTAGGGAAGATGAAGATGTTCCATTAATTCTTGGTATGCCTTTCCTTTACACTGCCAAAGTAATCATTGACGTTTATGATAGAACACTAACTCTAAGGGTAGGTGAGGAAAATTATAAGTTCAATATCTATCAAGGTATGAAACATTATTCTAATAATAATTTATGCTTTAGAGTTGATATTTTTGGATGAATGTGTGATTAAAATCCAACGAAAGAGGTTGGCAAATTGCGATGAATTGGAGTATATTGAGAAGTGATTGTAGGTACAAAATCCTCAAGATGAAGATTACCTTAAACACTAAACTCATTTTTCCAAATTCAATTACTAAACACTGAACCTACACCACCATCAACTATTAAACTATCGAATGTAGATTTGAAACCTTTACCTCAATATTTGAGGTATACTTTTCTTGGAGAAAACCAAACTTTACCTGTGATTGTATCTTTCAAACTCACATAAAACCAAGAAGACTAACTTGTGAGGATGCTTAAGAGGATAATAAGAGCAATTGGTTGGCAAATTTCAGATATAAGAGGGATAAGTCCATCTTATTATATGCACAAAATTTTAATGGAAGATGGATACAAGTCAACTATTGAAAGGCAAAGAAGGCTCAATCTAAACATGCAAGAAGTAGTGAAGAAAGAAGTGGCTAAGCTACTATATACAGGGATTATTTACCCAATTTCAAATAGTTCATGGGTAAGTCCTATCCAGTGTGTCCTAAAGAAAAGAGGAATGATTGTAGTGGAAAATGAAGAAGGAAGGCAGATTTCTTCAAGAGTGGTGAATGGATGGAGAGTGTATATTGACTAAAGGAAATTGAATTTAGATACGAGGAAGGATCACTTTCCATTACCATTCATAGATCAGATGTTGGAGAGGATAGTAGGACATGATTTCTACTACTTTCTAGATGGCTATTCAGGCTACAATCAGATAGCAATTGCTCTAGAGGATCAAGAGAAAATGATATTTACATGTCCTTATGGCACATTTTCTTATAAAAGGATGCCATTTGAATTATGTAATGCTCCAGCAACCTTCCAAAGGTGCATGATGGCCATATTCTCAAATTTAGTAGAAGAAATTATAGATGTATTGATGGATGACTTCTCAGTCTATGGAAGCTCTTTTGAAAGATGTTTAGAGAATTTGGAGTAAGTTCTTATAAGGTGTGAAGAGACAAACCTAGTACTGAATTAGGAAAAGTGTTATTTTATGGTGGAAGAAGGAATCGTTCTTAGACATAAAATTTCAGCACATGATATTGAAGTAGACAAAGCAAAAGTGGAGACCATTGAAAAGCTTCAATACCCACAAACGTTAAAGGAATTCAAAGTTTTCTAGGCTATGTAGAATTCTATCGGCGGTTTATCCAGGATTTCTCAAAAATCTCTAAACCTCTTTGTAAATTACTTAAGAAAGATTCTTCTTTTGACTTTACTAATGATTTCAAATTGGCTTTTGATAGGTTGAAAGAAGCATTAATATCAGCTCCTATAGTTGTCTCACCAGATTGGAATCTCCCATTCGAATTAATGTGTGATGCAAGTGATCGTGCAATATGAGCTGTTCTTGGCCAAAGGAAGGAGAATAAACTTTATGTCATCTATTATGCAAGTCAAACCTTGAATGATGCACAACCCAACTATGCTACAACCGAGAAGGAGATGCTAGCAGTAATTTTTACTTTTGATAAATTTTGATTTTACTTAGTACTAAAATTATTATGAATACAGATCATGCAGCATTGAAGTACCTGGTTACTTCATTTTTATGAATACAGATCATGCAGCATTGAATTATTATGAATACAGATCAAGAAGGACTCAAAGCTAAGACTCATAAGATGGGTGCTACTTTTACAAGAGTTTGACATTGAGATCAGAGATAAAAAAAAAGGATCAGAGAATTTGGTAGCTGATCATCTCTCAAGATTGGAGCTAAAGCAAGAGGAAGTTAAAGAGGAAGAACCTATCCAAGAGCTCTTTCCGAACGAGATGCTTCTGGTTATTAAAAGCCTATATGCACTATGGTTTGCTAATATAGCTAACTTTGTCTCGAGTGGAAGGCTCCCAGAAGAATTCAATAGTCAACAAAAAAAGAAGCTCATTTATAGCGCTAAGTTCTACCTATAGGATGATCCATATCTATGAAAACTATACAGTGATGGCATGATAAGAAGATGTGTAGGAGATGAAGATAACATTTCAATTCTGCAACACTATTATGGAATGACCAGTATTGGTCATTTCGGTCCACAATGAACTGCTGCAAAGATTCTTGAAGCATGATTCTTTTCGCCTACTCTCTTTCATGATGCCAGAAAGTTTGTACTCAATTGTGATGCATGTCAAAGGAGTGGAAATATTTTGAAGAAGGATGAAATGCTTTAATCAGAAATTCTTGAGGTAGAAATATTTGATGTATGGTGCATAGATTTTATGGGGCCATTTCCTATTTCAGATGGAAATAAGTACATACTTGTTTGTGTGGATTATGTATCCAAATGGGTAGAAGCTCAAGCATGTATGGTTAATGATGCAAAAGTAGTTTGTAAATTTTTACAAAAACTCTTTCAAGGTTTGGGATACCTCAAGCTATCATAAGTGATCGTGGATCACATTTTTGTAACAGAAACATGAAAGCACTACTAGCTCGTTATGGGGTTAGACACAAGATAGCTACTTCATACCATCCCCAAACAAGTGGACAAGTGGAAGTCAATAATAGAGAATTAAAATGAATTCTAAAATGAATAGTGAGTAAGTCGAGAAAAGAATGGGCAAGGAAGTTGGATGATACTTTGTGGGCATATCGAATAGCATATAAGACACCTATTGGAATGTCTCCATATAGGTTGGTCTATGAAAAAGCATGTCATCTTCCTATCAAAATTGAGCATAAAGCTTACTGATCAATCAAGGTTTTGAATTATAACTGCAAGAAAGCAGCTGAAAAGAGACTTTTGCAGTTAAGTGAATTGGAGAAGATAAGAGAGATAGCCTATGAAAACTCCATAATTTGTAAATAACGTACAAAGAAATGGCATGATGCCAAGATGAAGATTAAGAGTTTTTAAGAAGGAGACCAAGTGTTACTATTTAATTCCAGACTCAGATTATTTTCAGAGAAACTCAAGAGTAGATGGTTAGGACTATTTGTAGTGAGCCATGTTTACCCCTATGGAGCTGTGGAAGTTTGCAACACTCAAGGAGAAAAGTTCAAAGTTAATGGGAAAAGACTGAAGATCTACCATAGAGGCACATTGGAGAACTCTCACCAATTGGCCTTTTTGGCTGATTCAACACTTTGAAGAATAAGATGGTCTAAGCTCATAGACTTAAAAGAGCACTTCTTGAGGGCTCAACCAAGTTTTCATTTTTCATTTTTCTTGTATTTCTTTTACTTAGTCATTTTTATAGTTTTTCAATCATAAGTTTTTCAATTTGGTTTTTCAGAGAGGGAGCAATGAAAGATGTGCAGAAATTGTAAGAGGAGGAGAGCCATTAAGATGAGAGGTAAGTGTCTTTGATGTAGGAATTAAATTCTTGTTTGCTACATGTTTGAATTGGGTGATTTTAATGTGTATTGTGTAAATGTTAATATCGCACACTCTACTGTGCACCCACATAACCTGGTCAGGAAAAAAGTGAGTAAGAACACTCTAGAACCAGGCACGACCATGCCACTTTCGAGCATGAACATGCTTGCTTGTAATTGTACTAGTCAAAGAATTATTTGAATTAAGCATGGCCGCGCCATTATCACGCACGCATTCTTTTAGGTCTTCAATTGACTCAAATCCCTAATTCCCTATACTTTCTCACTACCCACAACTTTCAAAACTCTTTTTCATCTTTCTAGACTTAGGGTTTCTCAACTTTGAATCTTCTTTTTCAATTCCCCAATTTCTTTTTCAACTTCCAATTCTTTTTTAATTACCAACAACCTTTTCCTCTTCCCAATTCACAAATTTTTCTTTTCAAAATCCCAATTCTTTCTATGTAAACCCTTCATATTCTCTTCCCATTCTCACATTTTCTTCTTCTATCTCTCTTTCAAAGTTAGAAATTCTCAAGCATAATTTCTTCTCCTTTGAATTCTCTACATCAATAATAGAAAGAACACCAAGAAGAAAAATAATTGCTCAAAGGAAATGAAGGAGACGTGGAGGAAGCTCTAGCAACCCAAATCAAGAAGAAAAAAGAATGGTAAGACCATATCCACCCAATATTCAATTTAGGAATGAGGAGCAAAGGAATAAGTATACTCAATTGATTGCTAGATCATTTATTCCTATGAAATATATGAGTGCATCTTCACTTCAAAGAGCGGGTTTGATGGATAGTGTGAACATGTATATCAATAAGATGGGTTGGGAAGCTTTTATGATAATGCAACATCCTACCTATGTGATACCCATATGTGAATTTCTTTCTTCTTTTCATTTTGATGAACATGAAGCTACGCTAAATTTTAGGCTAGGCAACTAAGATTATAGCATTGGCCTATTTGAATTAAATGGTGTATTTCACTTCCCAAAGGATCAAGATGCTATAATAAATTTTAATAGACATGACTTTTGGAGGGAAATGACAAACCAAAGGCATGTTTTCTATGAGCTTAGCTGAGCAAAAGAATCTAAAATCTGATCACCGGCTTTATGATATCTTCATCGGCTCATGTCCCACTCATTATTTCCAAAGAAAGAAGGAGATTTAGTAGTAACAACTACAGAATTGAGGATATTGTATTGCATGTGTAACAATCACAAATTATATATATGTCATGCAATAGCTAATAAGTTCAAGGATGTGGCAAACAAAAGGGCGGGGGCAATTAAAATAGGCAGACTAGTGCTTAGCATTACCAATTATTTAGGTTATGATATTGACAATATGCCCTTCAATAAACTACCAGGTAATTCTCTCATTGATCTTCATATGATGAAAGCTATTGGTATTATTGGAATGGGTCACAATAGGGTGCCTTATCTCATTGATAAATAACCATAACAACAAGCAATGAAAGACGAGGAGAAGGAAGAAGATTTGCATCAAGTCATGCAACGCCTTGACACTTTGGAGCTTCAAGTAGGTGTGATTGATGCTAATGTAAGAGAACTTACCTTCATGGCACAAAACATGAACACAAGTGTCAATATGATCAATCATAATCTCATGGTGTATTTTCAAGCTCAAAACTTCTTCCCACCTTCAAATCCTCCTAATGATCCGGGACACAACCAATGAAGATTGAAGAACTTTTATTTGGAGAATTGTGTTTTATACTTATTTTAGTGTTTGTTTCGTGTTTGTTTTGTGTTTGTTTTAGTTATATGATAGTGTTTATGTACTTTGCTTTATTTTATGCAATTGTACTTTTCTTTAAATTAATGTTATGTAATGTTATTTTGGAGATGTTTTCGTTACTCCTTTCCTTTTCATTTAAATTATACAATTTATAGGTAATATGGTTGGTTTAAAGATCCATAATGCATTATTCTCGAATCACAAAGTAATTACATTTTTCCTATTTTAGTTATCAGGCATGGCCATGCCAATTTTATGCATGGTCGTGCCTGTTTTTAGTGTTTCAGGTCACAAAATTCAGAGTCAGGCATGACCGCACCACTTTCATGCATGGTCGTGCCTCCTGATCCAGTCTGAAGGTTTGCAAAGCAAGCACAGCCGTGCCACTTTCGTACATGGCCATGCCACCTACACCATATCACCATCTGAAATTTTTCAATTTTTTTCGCAATGCGGACATTGCATAATTTAAGTGTGGGGGAGGAAAACATCAATTTTTCAATTTATTTTGTTTTTATTTTATTTTAGAATTTGTGTTTCTTTTAAATTCCTTTTCTTATTAGGAGTTTTAGATGTCTTTTTTTAATAAAATTTATCTTTTCGATATAGGATTAGGAGATAGGTTGTTTATTCTTTGTAAACTTCAAACTTTATTTTTCTATTTAAAGGCATAGAATTGTGAAACTCTTAAATTTTCTACATTCTCTACATTCTTCTTTACATCAAATTCTCTGCATTTATTTTCTTTGTAATTATTTGTCTTGCTACCTAATGAGTTTAAATAGCATATCTAGCAATAGCCGAAGGTCCAATGCAAAAGGGAAGGTACTAATGAAGATAAGACCTAAGCCAATGGATCTCAAAGATAAGTATGATGCCTTTTTCCCTATTCTCTCAGATGAAGAAGGTAAGATATTATGTTCTCTTAGCAAAAGAAACATATGCATGCCTAAATATTTTAATGATCAGGCTTTGAAAGAAATTGGAATATATGATTTTGTGAATGTTTTGTACAAAAAGCTAGGCTAGTATAAGTTGAAAACAATACAATATGATGTGTTCATAGAATTGACCATTGAATTCTACACTACTTTAAAAATCAAAGATGAAGAGCAAAGAATTTTTTTATGTAGATTCTTTAGAAAAGAATATGATTTTGACTATGAACTCATGACTGAAATTTTTAGTTTTGCCGAAGGAGGTATTTGTCAACCTCCTCTCAAATTTAACATGAGTCAGTTTTAGTTTGAAAATACATAAGGGGATATAATAAGTCATGGAGATATAATGGTTAGTGGTCTAATTGATAGTTACTTATATTTGCTGATGCACAAATTCATGGCACATACTATTTTTGGTAGGAACGATAGCATTAAGGTTACACCCGATGAATTATTATTAATATGGTGTATGTATACTGAGCGTAGGATGAATAGTGTATATCTTGTGTTTCATTCGATGTGGCGTGTTGTGCAGGGATAAAAAATATTGATGTCTATGGGCCACATTATCACAGGCCTGGCCATGCACTTTGTACCAAGGAAACTCGCCCTTTTTGAACCATTTGAAAGTGAGATCTTTGATGAGAATTTTCTGGTCAGAGTTGAGATCATCACAGATTTGGGAAAGCTAGAGGATGTAGATAATAGAAGATGCTATCAGCTACGTCAAACTGCCTTAAGACATGGAGATGTTCCTTTTCCAACGGTGGTAAAAATTTTTGATGATGTTAGTGAAGAGGAGGAAGAAGATGTCAAACCTCAAATAGATCATGAGAATGTAAGAGTGAATAAAAAGGATGGTAAGGCCAAAGCAAGGAAAAAGAATAGAGTAGCGAAAAGGAAGAGATTTGAGGAAAGTATTGAGAAAATTGAAAAAATTGAAAAGAAGATAGAAGATGTAGCAAATCAAACGGATCAAATGGTTGGTCATATGATTATGGATGTGATCACCAAATTTGAAGTTTATGAGACTATACGAGATGTAAGGATGGACAATTTGATAGTTAAAATAGAGAAGCTGAAATAATTGATCTCTCAAAATAAAGGAACTAAGGCATCAACAGAGTCTTCTATTGAGATCATAGTTCCAGAGACTTCGTCTTTGAATGCATCTGACTAGGGAAGTTTTCTTTCCCTTTTTATTTTTATGTTTTGTCATTTTTGCATTTTAGTTTGTTTTGCATGAATAAAAGACCCTTCACTTGAGTTTTTGAGCCTATTTTTATAAAGAGTTTATATCATTAGGTATGTTCTTCTTGAGTAAGTGTCATAATCTCCTCTTAATGCTTAGTTTGGACTGTTAAGTTAGAAGAATAACTTGTGGTTAAGGATTTTTAAATTTTAATGAACTTAATGCTTACTCCTTCATTGAGTGATTGAACTAGGATGCTTGATACTTGAGAAAGATGCTTGTAGGAATTTAAATACTTCATGTAGTTCATATATGCATAGGCACTATAAATAAATAAATAAATTTCTTAAGCAAGATGGAGCGTAAAACGCACTCGTAATTATACTCCAATGCTCTATAAAGGGTATAAGTATCCAAAGGACTTTATTGAGGTATCTGCATTGAGTAATGGTGGGTGTCGAATCCAACAAAAATAAAAATCTACTCTAAAAATAAAGATTTGTAGCAAGGGTTGAGTAGAGTCGTTTCCCAAGAGATTGATCAAATTATTAAATCTGAATTTTACTTTTAAAAACAAGAAATTAAAAA
>CATIWO010116961.1:0-19483 GCA_949673435.1 Macaranga tanarius | reverse complement strand
ATAGTTGCAAAAATATAGTGGATTATATATTAATTGTATTTTGTTATGAACTTGTTAATAGTATATATATATATTTTTATGATGTCTTGAATTATATTTATGCTTGTTGAAATTTATATAGATTATTTGTGTTATTTCTTGTATTATAATATAATACAAATCAATCCAAAAAAATTAATAATGATTTAACGTAACGGGGCGGGGCAGGACGTGTATATTAGTTTTTCAACGGGGCAGGGATAGGAGATGATTTTCATACCCCGGTGGGTTATGGGGTGGGATCGGGGAAATATATACAAGTCACGGGGTGGGGACGGGGATACCATAATCCGCCCCGTTGCCATTCCTACATGAATGAAACAGACAAAGATATAGCACACTTAAAAAAATATAGAATGCATGATGGCTGACTTTCTACATAAATTAGCATCTAAGTAATAATTTTTTTTTTATTTTCTACTATGTATTATAAGACTTATGTAATTAATTGTAAATTTGAACAATTATGCTTTCATGTTATATATTATGAAAGTTGGAAACTTTATTTTAACATAATATTCAACTATTAATTTTATATAGGTGTTCATGATTACTAAATTTCCATCATATTTTTTTAGATTTAATTTGTTGATAGGTTTTAAATATGATGGATATATGATTATGGGTTTAAATATAATGTTTAACTATTTATTTGTTATAGGTCACACATATTTGAATAAAATTAATTGGATGTTACTTTGGCATGTTGCTTATTTGTTTTCAATTAACCTATCTAGATTCATATTAACAAAGATAAAAAAAATACATTTTATGAAAAATATAACTCTTTTGCTTATGGTAAGTTAATTGCTTTAATTATGCATTATACTAATATTTATTTAAATAATGAGCATAGAGTACTAATAAGCAAATATGATGTAATCAGTGAGAAGAGCTTGCATAAGAGTGGGATTTATGCTAAAAGAAAAATTTTAGTTTACAAACCCTCCAAAATAAAAGAAAAGAAAACTTATGGTGAATCTTCTAGTGTTGAAGTAAATATTAAAAATGAAAATATACCAGAGTCTAATTTAACTAAGCAAGTTATAACACCAACATGTATAATTAATATGCTCATGAAATATATAGGTGAAGATAAAGTACGTATAAAAAATATAGAATATATGATGGTTGGCTTTCTAAATAAATTAGCATTTAAGTAACTCTTTTTTATTTTCTACTTTGTATTTTAGGACTGACATAATTTATTATAAATTTAAATAATTATAATTCTAAGTTATACATAGGTTGGCAACTTTGTTTCAATATAATGCTACACTGTTACCTTGATATAGGTATTCATGACTACTGATTTGTTATTATAATATTTTGGATTTAATTTGTTGATAGGTTTCAAATATGATGGATGCATAATTGTGGGTTTGAATATAATGTTTAACTATTTATTTGCTATCAGTCATATATATTTGAATGAAATTCATTAGATGTTAGTTTGACATGCTTCTTATATATTTTTAATTAACCTACCTAGATTCATATTAACAAATATTAAAAATGCATTTTATAAAAGAGATGGCACTTTACCATATGGTAGATTAATTGCCTTAATTATGTAACGTCCTAGTGGTTGTTTTAATAATGAGCATATATTACCAATAAGTAAACAAAATGTAATTAGTGAGGAGAACTTGCATAAAAGAATGCCTTATGCTAGAGGAAAAATTTTGGTTTAAAAGTCCTCCAAAATGAATGAAAATAAAAAATTATGGTGAATCTTTTACTATTAAAGTAAATGTTGAAAATGAAATTATACCAAAATCTGATTTGACTAAACAAGTTACAACACCAGCAAATAAAATTAATATGCTCATGAAAAAAACAGATGAAAATAGAGCACACATGAAAAATATAGAATGCATAATGGCTGACTTTCTATATAAATTATCATCTAAGTAATAATTTTTTATTTTCTACTATGTATTATAAAACTAATATAAATTATTGTAAATTTGAACAATTATATTTCCATGTTATATATTTTGAAAGTTGAAAATTTTATTTCAATATAATGCTTAACTGTTAATTTAATATAGGGGTTCATGATTACTGACTTGCCATCATAATATTTTATATTTGATTTGTTAATAGGTTTCAAATATGATGGATACATAATTGTGGGTTTAAATATAATATTTAACTATTTATTTGCTTTAGGTCATACATATTTGAATAAAACTAATTGGATGTTACTTATATGCATCCAATTAACCTACCTAAATTCATATTAACAAAGATAAAAAAATGCATTTTATGAAAAACATGGTACTTTGCCATATGATACGTTAATTGTTTCAATTATATAATTTGCTAGTGTTTGTTTTAATAATGAGCATATTTTATTATTAAGCAAATATGATGTAATCAGTAAGGAGAGTATGTATAAGAGTGGATTTTATGCTAAAGGAAAAAATTTAATTTACAAGGCCTCTAAAATGAAAAAGAAAAATTATGGTGAATCTTCTAGTGCTAAAGTAAATGTTGGAAATGAAAACGTATCAGAGTTTGATTTAACTAAGCAAGTTATAATACTAAAAAGTATAATTAATATGCTCATTAAATGTATACATGAATGTAGAACACACATAACAAATACAGAATGCATAATGACTGACTTTTTACATAAATTAGCATCTAAGTAACACTTTTTTATTTTCTACTATGTATTATAGGACAAACGTAATTTACTGTAAATTTGAACAATTATACATTTATGTTATATATTTTATAAGTTTACAAATTTATTTCAATATAATGTTGAATTATTAATTTGATATGGGTATTCATGATTACTGATATGCCATTATAATTTTTTGGTTTTGATTTATTGATAAGTCTAAAATGTAATGCATTGTGAATTTGAATATAATGCTTAACTATTTTTTTTGCTATAGTTTATACATATATGAATAAAATTGATTGACTGTTACTTTAGCATGCTACTTATATATTTTCAATTAATCTACCTAGATTCATCTTAACAAAAATAAAAAAAATATATTTTACGAAAAAGATTGCTACTCTTTGCCATATGGTAGGCTAATTGTTTTAATTTATGCAATGTGCTTGTATTTTTTTTAATAATAAGCATTGTCACATCCGTGTCCTCGAAACTTTGATTAATAGAATTTAAGATTTATTTAATTGAATGTAATTAAGTATTATTTTGGGTGAGAATGTAATTGAAAGAAATTAAAAGTAAGTTAAGGATCTAATTGAAAGAGAAGCAAATAAAAAAGGATTTAAGCATAATAGATGGAGAAAGTAAGGAGCAATTTATGAAAAAAAAATAAAGTTGCATTCAAAAATGCAAGGAAGAAAAAGAAGAAAGCAAAAGCTTTCTGAAATTAAGAAGTCTTTGAGAAGAGGAGGAGCTATAGTAACTAGGGTTTTTCATTGCTAGAATTTGCATTAAGAAAGGTAATATTTTAGTTTTATTATTGCATTTTCATCAAGAATTAAAGGATTTCAAGTTGTGTTCTTGTAAAAAATCTTGAAAAATTTTGGTTGATCATAGGTGATCAACAAAGGGAAGGAAGAACTTGAAGCATTTAAGTGCTGAAAATTTTTATGAGTGAAGTTTCTATCAACTTCTTCTTATGATTCAAATTCTCTTCTTGAAATATTATCTTTTGGTTGATGTTGATTTTTGACTTTGAATTCTAAAAGTAGAATGTTTGAAGTATAAAAATGTATTAAATTAAAGTTATAAAAGTGTAAAAAAAATAAGTAAAATAAGAATTGGAATTTTTGAAATGTTTTGGTTGAAAATATATTGATTCTGGGTTGAAATGTTATTATTTCGAGTGAAAAATGCCTATGGGGTTGACTTTGAATTCTAAAAGTAGAATGCTTACAGTATGAAAATATATCAAATTGAAGCTATAAATGTATAAAACAAACAAGTAAAACATATATTGGAATGAGTTATGAAATATTTTGGATGAAAATATGTTGATTCTAGGATGAAATGTTGTTATTTCGAGTGCATAATTCCTTTGAGGTCAATCAGGTGACGCCTAATCAGCCTAGCAATGCCTCAGTATACTGAGGTAGTGTCTCAAAACTTTGAAGAGGCACCTCAGTGCACTGAGGAGGCGCCTTTATGGCCACGATCTGCGACCAAGTGAATTTAAATACAAAATTTCACAACCTAAACCCAACCAGAAGTATGTCAACACATATATAAATACTTAAATTATTTAAATTGACTCAAAATGAGTTAAAAAGAGCATGTTTTGCCAAAGATATGTGTGATTGAGATATAGATATATGTAACCGTGAAATTGAGTTTATTAAGTGAACTTAGATTGGTGTGCATTCTTTACTTTGAAAAGTAAAGGATAGTTGAAGGCTTAATACCTAATCTTGGCAACAATGCAAATGATATCAAATTCTAACCAATCAAAATATCACAAGGTTAAGGACTTTCAGTTTGTTTAATTACAAAACATGATAACATCCGATAAACTTTCAAATCCCCGACATAGAGACTAAATTCATGCTAGATGATAAATCAAACTGAGAAAATATTAAAAATAAGTAAATGAGATATAAACCAACGCAAATGGCTTGTTCCAAACGTAAATAGAACCGAATTCTATGAGATTGAGAATGTGATTTCCAAACGTAAATAGAACCGAATTCTATGAGATTGAGAATGTGATATTATAATATTACGTAAATGTATACATATATATATATATATAATGAGATATATATATGTACATACATGAGTATAGTCGAGATTATGTTAGCCATCGAATGAAAACGGTCTTTGGGATAGTACATGGATTCAAAGATGCATTTAGGATGAATCTGTGTGGTTAATAAATATGCATACGAATTTATTGAGGAATAATGTTTTGAGATGCAGTCAGTATGGATTGTGTTAGTGACTTGAGTTCGAAACTAAGTGTTGTGATACATGGGATCCACAGTATTGTGTAAGAGTGATATTATAATATGGTTATAATATATATTATACAATAAATAATTATGAACATGAAACAAAACTTATAAGCTCAGCAAGGTATAATACACATTACAAAGAACGTAACGATTAAAATGTAGGAAATGAAAATTGAGAAAGGGAAATTATAATAACGTACAGAGAACAATTATATTATAAGAACTTCAACCTTGAATGTAAAATATTATGTTGAGGATAATGAAATTAAGTGTGTTTAATTTTGAGACTTGTAATAATTTGAGCACTCGGTTTTATTTTCATTAAGTATTATTTGTTATAATTATTCGATCATTTCTTGAGTGCTTCTTGATGATTGAGCTATTATTGCTATTCTTTTACACTCATTAGGTAATTTTTTTACGAAATTACTCACTCTTTATTTTTAAAATTTTTCAGCATAGGTATATAGTGTCTGTTTAACTAGTATATGAGAGATAGTTGTGTAGTGGACCACGATGACCTATGAGATAACTGAGGCGAAGACTCTAGTGAAGTATGTCATGTGTCATGATATTGATGTTGAGATGGCTTTTCGAGTTATGGTTAAGCCTATAGGAGCTTTAGTCCATTTATTAGTCATTAGGGAGGATTTTTTAGACAGTATATACACCACCATCCAAGTCTTTTATGAGACCACCACTGATGTACATGTCACTTTGATCTGGGTGTGATGTTGGGGAGCATGCAAATACTTTTTGGTCTTTTTATTATATTGCCAGGCTACACCCTTAGTGCCATATTTATTATTTTTGATCTAGAGTTGGGTGTTTACTTGTTGAGACCTTGGCTAGGTTGGTGCATGTCTCTGGATGCATCCTTATGGTCGGTTGGGGATCCAACCTTAGAGAGAGGGTTATCGGAGCTTGTAAAGTTATTATTTTTTAAAAATCAGTTATATGATAGCCAATACTCTCATTGTATATATTTAGCTAATGTTGTATGGTAACATGATACCAATGTACTTACGTTTATGTAAACATATATTATGCTATATTATAAGTATGCCACTTGCCATCAAATTATTATCTTGGATATTTAGTGTTTATGGATTATTAATGTTTAAGTTTGGTACTACCACTTTATAAAAAATGACAACTTATAGTATATATTGTTAAAAGATTCTTTCTGATAGTCATATATAATGCCTATTCCTATCGTTGCCACCATTGGATGGGTATTTAGGCATGGGTACGATGGGGAGGGGTGTTACAAGCATACAGTACTAATAAGAAAACATGATGTAATTACTAAAGAGAGCTTACATAAGAGTGGGCTTTATGCTAAAGAAAATATTTTGCTTTAGAAGCCCTCCAAAATGAAAGAATAGGAAAATTACTGTGAATCTTCTAATGCTGAAGTAAATATTAAAAAATAAAATGTACTAGAGTATGATTTAATTACACAAGTTACAACACCATGAAGTAAAATTAATATACTCATGAAATAGATAGACGAAGATAAAGCACTCATAAAAAATATAGAATGCATGATGGCGAACTTTCTCCATAACTTAGCATCTAAGTAACTTTTTTTTATTTCTATTATTGATTATAGAACTTATGTAATTTTTTGTAAATTTGACCAATTATGCTTTCATGTTATATATTTTGAAAATTGGCAAATTTATTTTAATATAATGCTCAATTATTAATTTGATATAGGTATTCATGGTTATTGATTTGCCATCATAATTTTTTGAATTTAATTTGTTAATAGGTTTCAAATATGATGGATTTATGATTGTGGGTTTAAATATAATGTTTAACTATTTATTTGCTATAGATCATACATATTCGAATGAAATTGATTAGATGTTAATTTGGTATGCTGCTTATATATTTACAATTAACATACTTAGATTCATATTAACAAAGATGAAAAATACATTTTATGAAAAATATGACACTTTACCATATGGTATGTTAATTACTTTAATTATATAATGTACTAGTGTTAGTACAAAACTAATAAATAAACATAATGTAATCAGTGAGAAGAGCTTACATAAGAGTGGACTTTATGCTAAAAGGAAAATTTTGGTTTACAAGACCTCCAAAATGAAAAGAAAAGTGAAATTAAGGTGAATCTTTTAGGCATGTCATAAATGTTAAAAATAAAAACATACCGAAGTCTAATTTAACTAAGCAAGTTACAACATTAACAAGTAAAATTAATATACTCATGAAATATACAGACGAAGATAAAGTACTCATAAAAAATATAGAATGCATGATGGCGGACTTTCTACATAACTTAGCATCTAAGTAACTTTTTTTTTTAATTTTCTACTATTGATTATAGAACTGATGTAATTTATTTTAAATTTGATCAATTATGCTTTCATGTTATATATTTTGAAAATTGGCAAATTTATTTTAATATAATGCTCAATTGTTAATTTCATATAGGTATTCATGGTTATTGATTTTCCATCATAATTTTTTGAATTTGATTTGTTAATAGGTTTCAAATATGATGGATGTATGATTGTGGGTTTGAATATAATGCTTAACTATTGATTTGCTATAAATCATACATATTCGAATGAAATTGATTGGATGTTAATTTGGCATGTTGCTTATATATTTACAATTAACCTACCTAGATTCATATTAATAAAGATGAAAAATACATTTTATGAAAAAGATGACACTTTACCATATGGTATGTTAATTACTTTAATTATGCAATGTGCTAGTGTTAGTTTTAATAATGAGCATACAAAACTAATAAATAAACATAATGTAATCGGTAAGGAGAGCTTGTATAAGAGTGGACTTTATGCTAAAAGGAAAATTTTAGTTTACAAGTGTAATATCCTGTCTTAGAAATTAGGGTGTAGATAGATTATGGACTCGATTGCATTAGAAATAAATTTGAGGACCTTTTTAGTTATTTTAAAAATTTAGGGGACTGAAATAAATATTTGTCAAAAGGGGCTAAAATAGATATTTGCCAAAATGATTTTAAAATAAAGAAAAGGAAACAGAAGCTTCACGTCATTTCTTTCTTTCTTCTTCCTTCTATGTGCAACTTCTTTAATCTTCATCATTTTCGTTTCTTTTCTTTTTTTCAAACTTACAATTCTTAACTTTTAAATATCAATCCAAGCTTCTTATTACAAATCAAAGATTAATATACGAAGAGTTTTGGTAAGTTAAGTCATTTTAATTTTAAGTTTTTGAATTTGTATGGAATTTGAGATTTTGAATAAATCTTTAAGTTTTTAAGCTTGTTTATGCTAAAATGGATTCCTGAGATGTTAAAAATAATGTTAGAATTGATTTGGATGTTGAAATTTGATGAAAAATTATGAAAATGGTCGATTTTGGTAGTAGGAACTGTTTGTGATGCGCAGAGGCAGTGCCTCTATGTAGAGACGGATGCCTCTACACAGAGGCGGGCACCTCTGTGCTGCTGAGTGGCGCCCTGGTGGCCATTTTGGCACCGAAACCCTATTTTGAGCATTTTTGAACTATTTGTCGGGTCCTAAACCATATCTTTTAGCGATAGATCAATTAAATTAAGTAGAATTAAAATTATAAGCTAGTGACCTTATGATATGCTTATGGTTATTAGGAGGAACCTCAGCCCCAACCGTAGAGCATAACGCAGCTCCTACCGGCTAGAATTATCAATCATCTTATTAGGTGAGTGGATATTAGTATAACAATAGTTTTAAATCTATAATATGTATTTATTAAATCTCAGAAATGTATATATTCTTTTGTTTTGAAAAGGATTGATGTTTATTTTTCTCAATGCTATTTACAATTATGTATTTTCGAGGTATCTGAAATCGTATAATATTAAGTTTACTTTGAACTATATATTACTTTGAACTATATATATGAGAATTTAGTTTATAAATTATATGATTTGAGAAATACACTCAGAAATGTGCCTATGAAATTACAACTTAAATGCCGGGTGAAATGAAATAAATTATATTGTCGATGGGAAATTACTCTGCATATGCGTATGATGATGATTTAGCACTTTGAGTAGCCAGGTGAGACATTCAGCTCCTAATTTTGCATGAGATTTATAGGATACCACCTGAGTGTACAATAGTATATGTATATGTATTTATGTATTTGATCTTAATGATTTTGTCTATGAATTTTCTTGATTTATAACAAGATATGTTAAGGGATTCTGAGGAAGGTATATGGATGTTCTGTATTATATTACATGATTATATATATTTATATTAATGTTTTCTGTAATTATACTTATATCCTCTCACTGAGTAGTCGTACTCACCCCACCTAACATAACCAATTCAGATTACTTTTTGGTGGATCAGTAGATCCTTATATAGCATGTTTGGAGTGAGCACTAAAAGAGGTTGAGCCAACAAACTATTACTGTTTTAGAGATAAACTTTTATTTTGTAAGCCTCAGAGGCATATGTATAGTCATTTAATAGTTGCTGTAAACTTTATTTGTATTATAGTATGCTTATAAGGATGATTATTTGTATTAAGTTATGATGTATAATGGTTTGGAAATGAAGAGTAGTTTAACGTTGCACTGACCTTAATGATAGAGAAAAGGGGTGTGACATTTATTGGTATCAGAACATAGGTTATAGATTCAGTAGACTCCATTAGGTAGAACAAATTAATTAGGTTATTGAGTAGATGCACAATGTTGCTTTAGAAGGGTCTAATTTTTGGTACCGGTTAAGTTTTGAGGCCCATAATATATCAAATTGAAGATGACTCAGAGACCTATAATTATTACATAGTTTACCTATAATAAGCCCCAGTTTTAGGCCTAAATTCCTTTATTTTGGCCTCCATTTTAGACTTTGAAGTTTTATGTTTTAATTTGGACTTTTGATGAACTTTTGTTATGATATAGGAGAATGCGACCCTAAGCGATAGATGGTAAAGGTCGTGATGGACGAGGCCGTCACGGTCAAGGCTGTCCTCATCGAATTAAAAGATTAGAGAATGTTGGCCAACAACCTCATAGGGATCCCACTCTATCTATACCTTTAGAAGGAATAGATGAGCACGAGTTACCTGAAGGAATTGAGTCGGTAGGTAATACTACCTCATAAAGAGATCACTCTAGAGCCGACCCACCCCCATAAGCTAATCTACTACCACCAATAGCTCAAGTACCACCTGTTCCATCTATTGCAGTTCATATTGATGCTGGATTATGTGTGGCTATAGTCCAAGCCATTATAGCTGCCATAACAGCTAGAGATCAATAGAGGCCTTAGGATATAATGAAACACTACAAACATTTAGGAGTTGAGAATTTTGATGGCCCTTTAAATGTTAAAAAGGCTATAGAATGGCTTTAGAAGATTGAAAAAGTTTTTGCCTCTATGGCAATCTCCGACAGGGAGAAAGTTAGAGATGTTTTCGCAAGGAGTTGTAGATAGCTGGATGGATAGGGTACGTCACCTTCATGGTGACGAAATGACTTGGCATATATTTGTAACAGAGTTTCAAAAGGAGTATATTTCAAAAAGTTATAGGAAAGGGAAGCAAGATGCCTTCTTTAGGTTGGCATAAGAAGAAATGACTGTTAGGGAGTATATAGATAAGTTTGAAGATCTATATCTATTTTGTGGCTGATATGCTTCCTTCCGAGAAGAATAAGTACGACCGATTTCTGAGTGGCTTGCATATGACCATTCGGTCTAGACTAGCTTCTTTTGAGGGTACTACTTATAGAAGCTTAGTAGAAAAAGCTTTGAAGATTGAGAAACTAAAGAAAGAGGAAAGAGAAGTGTATTAAAAAGGTTGAAAGCACGGTCAGGGCTCCTTCTCCAACATCGATAATAGAAGTATTAAGAAAGGAGGAAGTGCATTTCAAGCTAGAACTGGTCCTAATTTTAGCAGGAGCTCTTATACCGAATCAAAGCAAACTAGCTAGAGTACAGTGTAGCAGCCAGTGGGTAGTTTTACAGGTGCTCAAGTTGTAGGAGCACGACAGAGGTTTCAACCTCTATGCTCAATTTGTGATAAAAATCACGAAGGTGATTGCAGAATGAAAACTGGTGGATGTTTTGAGTGTGGAGAGATTGGTTATTTTAAGAGAAAATGTCCTTATTTAAATCAGCCAGCTGGATCTGGACATGGGTCTACTGCACCAAGGAATCAAAGAGGTGGTAAAACCCAGTCTCAAGGTAGGCCTACAGTAAGAGGTATAAGTGCTAAGAAGCCTAGTAGAGCTACCTCATCTGTTCAACCTAGACAAAGAGCAGAGGCTGGAAGACCACAAAACCAAGCTAGAATTTTTGCTATGACACAGCAAGAGGCACTGACATCTTTTGAAGTTGTGACTGGTACGTTATCTATTATGGGTAGAGATGCTTATATTCTTATTAATCCTGGCTCCACCCATTCTTTTATCTCATTTGCATTTACTAGTCATTTTGATAAACAAAAGGATTTGTTAAGTGAATCTTTAGTGGTTAGTATCCCTATTTAGAAACCCTTTTGTGTGCAAACAAATGTATAGGGATTGTGTGGTTAAGCTAGAGGACCAAGAGTTATTAGTGGACTTAGTACCTTTGCCTATTCAAGAGTTTGATGCTATTTTAGGTATGGATTAGTTATCCCGCCATCATGCCACAGTAGATTGTTATGAGAAGTTAGTGAAGTTTAAACGACCTGGAAAACCTAAGCTTATTTTCCGTGGTGAACATTGTCTTTTTCCATCATGTATAATTTCTGCTATTATGGCTGAGAAATTACTTAGGAAGGGATATCCAGTATATTTGGCCTATATTATTGATAAGGAATTGAGGGAATATAAGATAGAGGATATTCTGATAGTTTGTGAGTTTTCAGATGTATTTTCAGAAGAGCTTCCTGGATTACCTCCTGATAGAGAGATTAAGTTCCCTATTGACCTGTAATTGGGTACAACTCCTATCTCTCAAGCACCCTATAGAATGGCTCCAACTGAGTTAAGGGAATTAAAGATTCAATTACAGGAGGTTTTGGATAAAGGTTTCATAAAACCTAGTATCTCACCATAGGGAGCTCCAGTACTATTTGTGAAGAAGAAAGATGGTACTTTACGGTTATGCATAGACTACAGGAGACTCAATTGAATAACGATATAGAATAAGTACCCCTTGCCTCACATTGAAGATCTTTTTTATCAGCTCCAAGGTGCTAAAGTCTTTTCAAAAATTAATTTGCGGTCTAGGTATCATCAATTGAAGATCAAGGAAGTAGATGTGCCTAAGACAGCTTTTCAAACCCCGGTATGGACATTACGAATTTCTTGTGATGCCATTTCAGTTGACTAATATACCAGCTGCTTTCATGGACCTTATGAACATAGTGTTTTGTCCCTACCTAGATAAATTTGTTATTGTATTTATAGATGATATCTTGGTGTACTCAAGCAGCAAGGAAACCCATAAAGAATATTTAAGGATTGTCTTATAGATTTTAAGGGAGAAATAGTTGTATGCCAAATTCAGTAAGTGTGAATTTCGGTTGGATAGAGTAATTTTCTTAGGACATGTTATCTCTGTAGAAGGAGTTTTTGTGGATCCTAAGAAGGTCAAAGCAGTGGTTAATTAAGAGCCTCCGACTAACCCTACGGAAGTCAGGAGTTTCTTAGGGTTAGCAGGATGTTACCGTCGCTTTGTCTAAGATTTCTCTATTATTGCATCACCTATGACTAAATTGCTCAGGAAGAATATTAAGTTTGAATGGAATAGTGAATGCCAAGAAAGCTTTAAAAAACTTAAAGCCTGTTTAACATCAGCACCTGTTCTTACTCTTCCTTCTGAAAATGGAGGTTATGTGGTGTATAGTGATGCATCGAGAAAAGGGTTAGGTTATGTATTGATACAACATGGAAAGGTGATAGCTTATACATCTAGACAACTTCAATCTCATGAATTGAATTACCCAACTTATGATTTGGAGTTGGCAGCAGTTATTTTTACTTTAAAGGTTTGGAGACATTATCTGTACGGAGAGTCATGCTAGATATTCACTAATCATAAAAGTTTAAAATATCTGCTCTCTTAAAAGGAATTAAATCTATGACAGAGATGATGGATTGAACTACTCAAGGATTATGACTACACCATCGAACATTATCCTGGGAAAGCTAATAAAGTAGCGGATGCGCTCAGTCAAAGATCTTATAGCAATTTAGCTCATATTAAAGCTATAAGACTTCCTTTTCTTTTGGATTTGCGATCTTTAGGAGTAGAATTCTCATTGAGTGGTTCGAAAGCATTATTAGCTACTCTAAGAGTGAGACATGTACTAGTTGAAAGGATGCAAAAAGCCCAAGTTCAAGACCAACACTTGAGCAAAATCATCAATGATGTGAGAAATGGCACTCGTACAGATTTCTCTCATAGAGATGATGGAACTTTGACGTTGGGAACTAGATTATATGTGCCTAATGAAGAAACTTTAAAAAGAGAAATAATGGAGGAAGCTCATTGTACAGCATACTCAATGCACCTTGGCAGTACAAAGATGTATCGAAACCTTAAAGAAAATTATTGGTGGCAAGGTATGAAAAAGGAAATAGCGAATTATATAACAAAATGTTTGGTGTGTCAGCAAATCAAGGAAAAATATCAATGTCCTTCTGGAACTCTTCAACTACTTCCTATTCCTGAGTGGAAGTGGGAGCACATCACTATAGACTTTATTTTTGGTTTACCTTAAATGCAAGCAGAAAATGACTATGTGTGGGTAATTGTGGATAGGTTGACAAAATTAGCACATTTCTTGCCAATAAAGATAGATTATTCTTTGGACAAACTAGCAGAAATCTATGTAAGTGAAGTGGTAAGACTACATAGTGTTCCAATTTCCATAGTATCTGACAGAGATCTACGGTTTACGTCAAGATTTTGGCCTAGTTTGTAGCATGCTATGGATACCAAGCTAAAGTTCAGTACTGCTTTTAACCCTCAAACTGATGGACAGTTTGAACAAACTATTCAAACTTTGGAAGATATGCTTAAAGCATGTGTAATGGAATTCAAAGGACGTTGGGACAAATATATGCCTTTAATGGAGTTTGTATATAATAACAACTTTCATGCTAGCCTTGACATGGCCCCGTATGAAGCATTATATGGAAGAAAGTATAGGACTCCAGTATGTTGGGATGAAGCTGGAGAAAGAAAGCTAGTAGGTTCAGAGATTGTACAGTTGACTACAGATAAGATGCAATTGATTATGAGCTGTTTGAAGGCTTCTTAAGACAGATAAAAGAGCTATGCGGATTTGAAACGGAAAGAAATTAAGTTTGTAGTCGGGGAAAAAGTCTTCTTAAAAATTTCTCCTTGGAAAGGTGTTGTGCGCTTTGGGAAGCGTGGAAAGTTAAGTCCTCGATATGTTGGGCCATATGAAGTTATTAAGAAACTTAGACCTGTCGCTTATAGACTAACCTTACCATCAGAATTGTCCAAGATTCATGATGTCTTTCATATCTCTATGTTCAAGAGATATAGAAGTGATCCCTCTCATATTCTACAACCTTAGCCAATAGATTAAAAGAAGATTTAACTTATGAGGAAGAACCCGTAGAAATACTAGCGAAAGAAGAGAAAGTCTTGAGGAATAAAGTAATTCCTTTGGTTACGATTTTGTGGAGAAATCACTCTAAAGAGGAAGCAACATGGGAAAGAGAAGAAAATATGTAAATCCATTATCCCCATTTATTTTTCTTATAGGTATGTAAATTTCGGGGATGGAATTTCTTAAGAGAGAGATAATTGTAATACCCTATCCTATAAATTATGGTATAGATAGATTATGGACTCGATTGCATTAGAAATAAGTTTGAAGACCTTTTTGGTTATTTTAAAAATTTAGGGGACTGAAATGGATATCTGTCAAAAGGGGCTAAAATTGATATTTGCCAAAATAATTTTAAAATAAAGAAAAAAAATAGAAGCTTCACGTTATTTCTTTATTTCTTCTTCCTTCTCTGTGCAACTTCTTCTTTCTTCACCATTTTCGTCTTTTTTCTTTTTCTCAAACTTACAATTCTTAACTTTTAAACATTAATCCAAGCTTCTTATTACAAATCAAAGATTGATATACGAAGAGTTTTGGTAAGTTAAATCGTTTTAATTTCAAGTTTTTGAATTTGTATAGAATTTGATATTTTGAATGAATCTTTAAGTTTTTAAGTTTGTTTATGTTAAAATGGACCCCTGGGATGTTAAAAATAATGTTAGAATTGATTTGGATGTTGAAATTTGATGAAACATTATGAAAATGGTCGATTTTGGCAGAAGGAACTGTCCGTGACGCATAGAGGCGGCGCCTCTATGTAGAGAAGGGCGCCTCTGTGATGCTGAAGGGCACTCTGCACAGAGGCGGGTGCCTCTGTACAGTTGAGTGGTGCCTCAGTGGCCATTTTGGCACCGAAACCCTATTTTGAGCATTTTTAAACTATTTTTCGGGTCCTATATCTTTTAGCTATAGATCAATTAAATTGAGTAGAATTGAATTATAAGCTAGTAATTTTATGATATGCTTATGGTTGTTAGGAGGAACCTCAGCCCCAACCATAAAGCATAACTCAGCCCCTACCGGCTAAAATTGTCAATCGTCTTATCAGGTGAGTAGATATTAGTATAACAATGGTTTTAAATTTATAATATGTATTTATTCAATCTCAAAAATGTATATATTCTTTTGTTTTGCAAAGGATTGACGTTTATTGATTTTCTCAATACTATTTGCAATTATGTATTTTCGAGCTATCTGAAATCGTATAGTATTAAGTTTACTTTGAACTATATATATGAGAATTTAGTTTATAAATTATATGAGTTGAGAAATACACTCAGAAAGGTGCCTATGAAATCATACCTTGAATACCAGGTGAAATGAAATAAATTATATTGCCGATGGGCAATTACTCTGCGCATGCATATGATGATGATTTAGCACTTTGAGTAGCCAGGTGAGACATTTAGCTCCCAATTTTGCATGGAATTTATAGGATACCACTTGAATGTACAATGGTATATATATATATGTATTTATGTATTTGATCTTAATAATTTTATCTATGAATTTCCATGATTTATAACAATATATGTTAAAGGATTCTGAGGAAGGTATATAGATATTCTGTATTATGTTACATGATTATATATATTTATATTAATGTTTTTTGTAATTGTACATATATCCTCTTATTGAGTAGTCGTACTCACCCCACCTAACATTACCATTTCATATTACTTTTTGGTGGATCATAAATCCTTATACAGCATATTTGGAGTGAGCACTAGAAGAGGTTAAACCAACAAACTATTACTACTTTGGAGATAAACTTTTGTTTTGTAAGCCTCAGAGGCATATGTATAGTAGTTTAATAGTTGTAAACTTTATTTGTATTACAGTATGCTTGTAAAGATGATTATTTGTATTAAGTTATGATGTATAATAGTTTGGAAATGAATAGTAGTTTAATGTTGCACTGACCCTAATGATAGAGAAAAGGGGTGTGACAACAAGACCTCTAAAATAAAAAGAAAAGTGAAATTAAGGTGAATCTTTTAGGCCTGACGTAAATGTTGAAAATAAAAACATACTGAAGTCTGATTTAACTAAGTAAGTTACAACACCAGTAAGTAAAATTAAGGAATAATTACAAATTTGTACCCTGTGATTTCATCTTTTGACAAAATTAGTCATATAATTATTTTTACATTTAAGTACCATGTGTTTCTTTTTTTAAAAAAATTTTAGTACCCTTCTAACTAATATCATCATTGTTTTATAAGAAAACATTAATGTAATATTAAATTTTAATGATAAATTTATTCTATATATTAATTAGGCTTAATACATACTCAGCCCCCTGAACTTGCCAGCTTTTTTTACTTTGGACTTCAACTTACAATTTTACCATTTCAACACCTGAACTTGCCGCTTTTTGCCTAAAATACACTAATCTAATAATATAATACATCTACCACCCACGTACTTGCCACTTTTTATCAGTTTAAGGACTAGCCCACTCTCCAGTTTCCATGAATGGCAGACACCACATCACACATTGCAAATTATTTTTTTCGAATTGTATAAAATACAACACACACAAGGGTCAGAGACATGACATACTCATTCATAAAACCATAATAATTTTGTAAAGATGTGATAACCCATATAACCCACACACACGCACACTCTATAACTGATGTGAGATCCTGAAGGACCAATAGTACAAATTTAATAGACTTATAATATGATATTGGATAGGGTGCAAATTGGACCCTCAACTTTATTCCAAAGTTTACATTTGACCGTTATATTTTTTTTTGTCCTAGTTGAACCTTTTTTTAAAAAAAAAAAATTATATTGGACTCTTTTTAAAAAAATTATTGCAATTAAGTTCTAAATTTTTTTAAAAAATTAAAGTTAATAAATAAATATTAGTTTGAATAACAATGAGAATTGATGAAGTTACTTTCTAAATATATTTATAAAGTTTTTTATTTTTTAATTTTCAAAAAAATTTTAAAAAAATTAAAAAATATTTTCTATAGATCTAGAGAGTTTTAAAAAATTTAAAAATTTTACAATCAAATGATATATATTAAAAAAATAAAATATTTTCTATACACTAAATAACTTTTAAAAAATTTATTTAGATTTAAAAATTTTAAAAAATTATTAAGTGTATAAATTTTTTTTAATATATATCACTTGATTGTAAAAATTTTAAATTTTTAAAAAATATTTAGTTTTATAAAAAATTTTTTTACTATAAACTTAAAATTGTTTTAAATTTTTGAAAACTTCATAAATATAGTTCTTATTGTTATTCAAACTAATTTTTATTATTTAATGTTAAAGGTAATTTTTTTTAATATTTAGGACTTATTACAACGATTTTTTAAAGAATGATCCAATATAATTTAATTTAAAAAAAAGGTTGAAATGGGACAAAAAAAAAATTCAAATATAAACTTAGGATAAAGTTGAGGGTCTTTAAAATTATATCCCTATTCTAATTAGATGAAATTTTACATAATTCTAAAAATTTTATTAAGTTTAATAAAAAATAATTATTATTATTTAAATAATTAAAAGTAAAATATTAAAAAGTACTAAAAAAGTGATTTATAGTAGGCAAAAAAGAGAAAAAAATGTTAAAAGTATAAAAAAAATATTAAAATCTTAATGTTGAGTAAAGAATTTTATTAAAAATAATTAAAATTAATTTAAGTAATCTTGAATCATTTGATGATTAATTACGATAATAATTTAAAAATTGTGTCTAATTTTTTTTAAAAGAGAAAAAGTATTACATTAAAAAAATTAAAACGTAATGTATAATTACTAAAAATGAGAAAAATATTAATATTAAAGATGCTAAAATCATGATAAAAATTAATTATACTGACCAATTTAATTAAAATTTTAATAAAATATCATTAAAATTATTTATTATTTTTTATTATCTAATGCTTCATTACGATTATAATTTAAAAATAGTACATAGAAATATTTGTTGAAAAATAAAGTAAGAAAATAAAAATATTCAAAGTTGATGTTTAATTAATAAAAATAGAAGAATTAATTTTAAAACAGTATATTTACTTCTAATTTAAATAAAATTATATTTCTTACTCTAATTAAATAAATTATTATTTGAACTAATATAAATTAAATAAGTAGCATAATTTAAAAATTTTATTGAAGTTTAATAAAAAATAGTTACTATTAATTAATTAAATTTTACTATTTAAATAATGAATCATAATCATAATTGAAAAATAGTACAGAGAATTGTTTTAATAGAAAGAAATAATAGAATTAAAAATAATTAAATAGCTAATTTGATTACTCAAAAATATTAATGTTAAAAATATTAAAAATTAATTTACAGCAATAAATTTTATTAAAGTTTAATTAAAATAACTAAAACTAAGTTAATTAGTTTTTATTATTTAATGATTAATTACAATTAAAAGAATTAAAAATATTACAGATAATTTTTTAGAAAAAATACTAAAACTAAAATTTTTAAAATAAAAATACTGAAAATATGATATATAGGGAGTGAAAAAAGACAAAAATAATGTTTAAAATATTTAAACTATTAAAAATTTAATTGATAGAAATTTTATTAAAAAAATTATTCAAATTAATTTCAATAATTTTATAATTTAATGATTAATTACAACAATATATTAAAAAATTGTAAAAAAAAAATGCAAATAGAGCTCACAAAATATTACAATTGTTTATGTGATATATTATCTATTACTATTAATATACCAATTTATCACCAAATTATTTATTATATGGCAATTTATATTTTTTTTTCGAAAGAAACTAATCAGAATTTAAAAAAGAATCCAATTATTAGTTTTCAAAAAAAAAAAAATACAGATGTTTGAATTCGAATTCAAGTGCCAAATACCATATAAAGTGCATGTTTTTTCTTTCGGGTGAAATA
>CATIWO010116936.1:0-12281 GCA_949673435.1 Macaranga tanarius | reverse complement strand
TATTATTATTATTATTATTATTATTATTATTATTATTATTATTATTATTATTATTAAATTGTAGTTTTAGATTATCATTATATTTTATTACTTTAATATTAAAAATTATAAAGTTAACAATATATTATATCAATATACATATTAAATAATAGGGATAAATACATAAATGGTGTCTGAACTTTTTTACTTTTGCTATTTTGGTATTTGAACAAATTTGTTTAACATTTAGGTATCTGAACCTGTTAAAAATTTCTAAAATTATGTTTTTAACATGTTTTACAAGTTAAAATGACTATATGTCATATTTTAAGCAGTAAATTGACTTAAATACCCATATTTTATATTAAATTTTCTTTTCTTTTTTATTCTAATAATTTTTATAAAATTATAAAAAAAGTATTTTTTATATATTAAAAAAATTAGAAATATTAAATATTTATTTTTATTTTTAGTTTACTAATTATAGTGGCTGAATTTAAATTTTTTATTCATGATTTTAGTCAAACTAAATTTTTATTCACTAAAAAAATATTTTTTATTTTTAATTATAATAAATAAAATTTTATTTATTTTTATTTTAGTTAAATTGTATTTTTCTTTTCACTCTTTTAAGTTTAATATTTTTATTTTTATTTTTTAGGATAATATTTTAATTTTATTTTATTTGAATAATATTCAGTATTTTTTAAATTTAATATATGAATGAAAAAAATTAAATTGAAAAATAAGAAATTGAAATCTAATATAAAAAAAGGGCATTTAAGATTAAATATACTGAATATTAGATTATAGTGGTTAAAGTATAATAAATTAACTTAAATGCACTTTTTATATTAGATTTTAATTTCTTTGTTTTAATTTAATTTTTTTTCACTCATATATATTACATTTACAAAAATATACTTAATATTATTAAAATAAAGTAAAATAAAAATAAAATTGAAATATTATTATAGAAAAATAAAATAAAATATAAATATTAAATTTAGACACCATATATACATTTATCCCTAAAAATTACAGTTATATTTTAAAATAATTAACACAAATTAGTGTCAAGTGTAATTTTTAAAAAATTTATAAATAAATAAAAATTTTATATTCAAAACTACTAAAAATTATTGGTGAATAACTAAATTTATATATTAATATAGTATACTATTAAAATTTTAAATTTTACAAATTATAAATAAATTTTATTTTAAATATAAATTTAAAAATTAAAACTATTTTAATTTTTACATGAATTTTTTTATAAGATAAGGACTAATTTATTAACTATTAAAACATTTGAAAGGTATTTATAAATTGTTAGAGGACTTATATTTATTTGTAAAAAAATATGGACTAACTTTATTTTGGGATATGGTACAAATTGGACCCTCAATTTTTCCTCAAAGTTCACATTTGATCTTTATTTTTTATCCTATTTGGAATTTTTCTTTTAAAATTATATTATATTAGATCATTCTTTAAAGAATTATTACAATTAGGTCCTAAATATAAATAGTTTAACTTTAACACTAATTAATAAAAATTAGTTCGAATAACAATGAGAATTGATGACATTATTTTCAAAATATATATTTATGAAGTTTCAAAAATTTTTTAATTTTTTAAATTCATAGAAATATATTTCCTTAATTTTAAAAAATTTTAAAAAAAAAGTTTAAAATTATTTTATATAGATCTAAATATTTTTAAAAAAAATTCCAATCAAAAGATATATATTTAAAAAAAGAAATAAAAATTTTCTATACATTTAATAATTTTAAAAAAAAATTATTAAGTGTATAAAAAAAAATTTCTTTTTCAAATGTATATCACTTGATTGTAAAATTTTAAATTTTTAAAAATTTTTGGGTCTATACAATTTTGTTTTTAAGGTTTTAACTTTTTCAAAATTAAAAAATGTATTTCTACAAACTTACAAATTTTAAAGAAAATTAAAAAACTTCATAAATATATATTTTTGAAGTAATTTCATCAATTCTCATTGTTATTCAAACTAATTTTTATTAATTAACATTAAAGTTATTTTTTTAGTATTTAGTTGCAACCATTTTTTAAAGTCCAAAATAATCTAATTTTTTTAAAAAAAAGTTCAAATGGAACAAAAGAAATATAAATATCAAATGTAAACTTCGGGGAAAAGTTGAGGGTCTAATTTGTACTTTATTCTTTTCTTTTTTATTGCGTAGTTAAAATGACCTAAAATGAGATTATTTCTTCAGTACACGTGTTTTAGAACTGTTAAAATAATAGTTATTTAATTACAACTATTAATATATATTGTAGATATTGATATATAAGAATAATTAATGATTTTAATTAAATAAAAATTAATTTAACAGATCTAGTTTTATTTGCACACATATAAATGTGTATTGAAGTAAGGCTCTGAAGAGGTCTAAAAGGACTAATTTGATCCTCAGTGAAAATCTAAGGGCAAAATTGACCCTTAAATCGGGTGAAATTATGCGTTTGACTAGTACCTTCTTGTTTATATAACATCGCGAATGATGAGAGGGTCTTTTTCTCTTCTACAGTAGTTTTAGGCGATTTTTAAAAAGGGTGCTGATAGACGTAGCTGTGCGCGACGTCTATCGGCAGAAAAGACAAAAAATTTTGGAAAAAAGATAAAAATGTCTTTTTCCAAAATTACCAATATACCCTTTATTTAATTAATAATAAAAAATTATATAATAATTAAAAAATATATATTTTAATTATTTAATCAAATAAATTAACAAAATCTAAAATTTAAAAAAAACTAGGTGAACCCGTCGTGTCATAATTTACGAACTCATATAATATAATATATTTATTTATTTTTGTATAATATAAAAATTATTTAATAATAAAAAATATATATTCTAATCATTTAATTAAATAAATTAACAAAAATCTAAAACCTAAAACATAACTGGATGAATCCGTCATATTATAATTTACAAACCCATAAATTATATTATATTTTTTAAATTTTTTAATTTTTTATATATTTTATTATATAAAAATTGGAGGGGCAAAACTGTATTTTTGCGAGCGTTTTCCTTTTAAAAAACGTGACTTAATTTAAAAGCACAAGTTGAAGAGCCATAGAGAATGGATTTACAAACACAAGGCAAGAAATGTTTTAAAAAACCAAAACCAGTACGCAAGCTTTGTGTTTGGCTTTGGATTGGATTTGTTTTTTTGGCTCCTTTTATGTCAAATAATTGCAGTAGTTGCAGAATAGATTAATGATTTCTTCTGTTACAAATTCTGCCATTACTGTTTGGAAAGATGCAGCTGGAATCGCCGGTATACACACTCTCTCTTTCTGGATTCTACTTTGTTCCTTCCTTCAGAATTAGCTATCTTTTGTGTTTGTTTTGAAACAATAGGAAAACGAGGTCACCCATTATTGAAATCTTTATTTTCCATCATTGTTGTTAAAAGTCTTTTCTGGGTATTGGGTTTTCTTGAGAATTGAAAGAGGAGATTAATTGTTGTTAATAGAAAATGTTTCATCAGTTATTTCAACTACTGTTTTCTTGTCAGAGAAGATGGTTTTAGCTGTTTTTTCCAAAAAAAAAATCATATTTTCTGAGTAATTGTTAATTGCAGCCTTGTTTCAGCAATCAATTGAGATGGAGAAATAAGCTTGGGATTTTACTTCTGTTTCCTTCGAGTCCTAAATTCCGCTACAAAAATTGGGAATCCTCTCATTCGACAAATTAGATGTTCATGACACAAAGTTTGATGTTAGCAACTGCATGTTGCCTAAATAAGCTTGTGTGAGGGAATTTAAGAGTGGGAAAATTAAGTTAATGTATCTAACAGTGTGATAAAGAAACTTTCAGTGTATAGAAAAGACAACATATGAGGCTAAGGTGAGTGGGTAGTTAACAGTTTTTGGGTGGTTAAAATTATCTGCAACAGTTACAGAGAAATACCTTCTTTCTCCTTTTTTTTTTTTTTTCTTACCATTACACTTCTGTTTATCATCATTTTTTGTTGGTAAACTTCTTCTTTTTCTCGGTGCCTTTTTTTTTTTTTTTTAGTTTTCATTTTTTTATTTTTCTTTTACTGTTGATTGCTTTTTTATGTAGTCTTTGTGTTTTTCTGTAGTTCCTTTCAAAATTTCTTTTATTTTATTTTATTTTAGTTGTTTTGTGTTAGATTAATTTGTGGGTGTTTCTTCATGAAAGTATTTTTCTTCCCCATCATATGGGGGTATTTTCAGTCTTCCTTTGTGGAAATTTTGAAGATAATTTACCAAATATATCCACAAGATTGAGCTCATCTAAACACAAAAATGTCAATCAAGTAGAGTTGCGCCTGCTTGCTGATTTTAAGTGCTCTATTGGAAAAGTTCTTCTGGCTTATGTTTCTTTTGTATATCTTGAATGTATTGTCTTTTGCAATATTCCTTATAGTGGGATTTCTCAATTCCTTTCAAGTTGAATTTAAGATGTACTGTTTACATCTATGAATGAAAGATTTATATTTTCTTCTAAAAAAAAAAAAAAAAAGGAAAGACAACTTATGATGCCTGATTTTAAATTCACTGCATATTCTATGCTTTTCTGGATTTATTATTGCAGTAACCCCATTTAGTTTCTTGTACTTTAGGATGACAGATGGGTCACTATTAAAGTATTAAACTCCATCATTGCTTTCGGTACTTGTTTTTGCCCTTCCTGTGCTTACGAAAGCTTATTAATGCAGGGAACATCTTTGCTTTTGGGCTGTTTGTGTCACCAATGTAAGTTCTGCTGAGTTCTTTTGTTGCATTATTAAGACACACTAATTAAAATAAATTGAGGTATTACAATTGATTCGCTCACTTTGTTCTCTGTATGTTCCTTAAAATTTACAGTACTACATTTAGGAGAATTATCAGAAACCAATCGACAGAACAATTCTCAGGATTTCCTTATATATATGCGCTCTTGAACTGTTTGATATGCATGTGGTACGGCACGCCCCTTATATCCAGGGATAATCTAATGGTTATGACAGTCAATACATTTGGTGCTGTTTTCCAATTAACATACATAATTCTTTTCATAGTATATGCTGAGAAAGCCAAAAAGGTGAATTATCCCTTTAACTGTGCAATAATTTTGGTTTAGTCTTTAATTTATTGATTTCTAATCATGGATTAATTCATTTGGCCTTTTTGTCATTGTTATTTATGTTCAATGTCACATGCAGATAAGAATGCTTGGATTGACGATGGCAGTTTTTGGCCTATTTGCGTCCATTGTTATAGGAAGCTTGAAAATTGCCGATAAAAATATACGGTGGATGTCTGTTGGGATATTGAGTGTTTTATCTCTCATATCAATGTTTGCTTCCCCGTTGTGTGTAATTGTAAGTTTATTAGAATCATAAGTTTTGGTATCTATTTTTTATGCACTTTTTTCGACTAGATTGCATAATACATAACAGCTTTTTATCTTCTGTGCGTTTCCAGAATCTAGTGATCCGAACAAAGAGTGTTGAGTTTATGCCATTCTATCTCTCTCTTTCAACCTTCTTGATGAGCACCTCTTTCTTGCTATATGGAATCTTGAATTTTGATGTTTACGTATATGTAAGAATCCTCTAGCACATTTTCTTTGTTTAATTATATTTATGTTGTGTGCACCTCAAATTATTGGATATATGAGTTTTAACCCTATCTAAATTATTTGCATATATGGCTTAGAAATTTGAATGGAATTTTTTATGAGGTTTGTAGTGAGGAGGAGAGCTTGGGCAGATGGTCTTAAGGTTGTGATGACTTGATCTCAATTCATTGTGCTTATATATTCTGTATATGTCATGAGGTTTGGGTTATGTTTTCTTTTCTTTCTTTCAAAGGCAGAAAAGAAAAGGAAAAAGCTTTGTGATGATGGGTTAATAGAGATTTAAGGGTGCTCTAAAGATTCTCTTTTTTTAGTTTATATCTTCCTTGATATAAACTGAAAACAGACTATAGATGCTGACATGCTGATATATCCACATATGTGGTGTGCGTGGCACCAAAGATTATCTTTCTTAGTTTATATCTTCCTTGATATGAACTGAAAACGGACTACACATGCTGACATGCTGATATATTTATGTGGAGTGCGTGCGCTTAACCACATGCAAATATGATATTTGTTTGAATTTCATTTCAGGTCCCAAATGGCATAGGAAGTATATTGGGAATCACACAGTTAGCATTATACTTTCACTATAAAAACAAATCCAAAGAAGACTCGAGAGAACCCTTGATAGTGTCATATGCTTAAATGGCAGTGCAGAAGGGAGACAAAAGTACAAGTTTTTTTTTTCCTCAGTTCTTCTGGAATTGTGTCGTGTGACAATTTTCTGGGATTTGTTGGGCTGAAAATCCATATGCTGGATTGCCCTCTGGTACATTTATTTGGTGACTGGCGTTCAGTTCAATTTTATGCTTTCATCTGTATCTGTAATAGTTCAATTTGGATGATTAAAATGATTGTTTCATCGACAATTGTAATTATAAGTTAGAATAAAGTTCAATTTGGCCCTTGAACTTTTTAGAAAAGTTCAAATTGCTCTTTTTCGACTTTTTTCGGCAAATTACCCCCATAAACTTTGCAATAAAGATCAAATTGACCCTAAAAATTTCATTTACATCCCTATTGTTTGAGATGTTAGCAAATATCAAAATAAAAATTACAAAGAGACCCCTAATAGTTTAATTAGTTAACAAATTAGTCCATATATTTGTAAACATATTTAATGAAAAATGAAAATTTTATTTTTTAAAATCATATTTAATGCCTAAATATATTACTAGATAATTTATTTATTTGCTAATAATATTTAAATAATTTTGAAACATTAAAATTTATTTTATTCACTTATGATATTAATTTGTATATTAATACATATAATATTAAAATATTTTAATATTATATATCAAAATTTTTGAAGTATTATAACACTTATAGTAGTAAAATATTTTTCATGATAGTTGACTATAAATATATAAAAATTATATAAGTTTATATAATTTAAATTTATGTGTTTGAATCTAAAAATAATAATATATTATATTAATACACTAAAAATTTATCATTTTAAAACAATTAACTATAATATATAATTTTAGAAATGATTAATAATTTTTAACATATAAATATTTTAAAGATTTCAAGTAATATTATTTATATGTATATTAACATGTCATACAAATATTGAAATATTTCAAAAAAATTTTGACACATAATGTTAAAATCTTTTAAAATTATATATATTAATATACAAATTAATAATATAATAAATCAAACAAAATTTAATATTTCAAATATTATTGAAAATTATTGGTGACTAAATAATTGTGTTTAATAATATAATATACTATAAATAAATTAAGGGCTAAAATATAATTTTAAAAAATTAATTTTAATTTTTTATTAAATGTTTTTATGAAAAGTATGGACTAATTTATTAACTAACTAAACTATCAGGGAGTTTTCTGTAATTTTTATTATGATATTTGTTTACATCTCATATAACAAGGATGTAAATGAAATTTTTAGGATCAATTTGATTTTTATTACAAAGTTCATGGGGTAAATTGATAAAAAAAGATTTAAAAAAGGGAAATTTAAACTTTTTAAAAAAGTTTAAGGGGCAAATCAAACTTTGTTTCTTATAAGTTTGTGATTGTCTTCCAGTGGATTAAAATTTATCATGACTTCAAGAAAAAAAAAAAATTATCATCACTTCTACTTTGGACCATCATTTAACAAGGCCAAATGCTGTTGAATAAATAAGTTTCATTATAAGCTTTTGCTATGGTGCAAACGTTTATATCTATACAAATGGAATTACAACCGTTATATTAATTTTTATTTAATTATAATCATTAATTATCTTGGTGTATCAATACTTGTAAAATAAATCAATTGTGATAATTAATTAAATTTTAATCTAACGATCTTAATTACAGTTGTATATATACAACCGTTTGCACTGTAGAATGACTCTTCATTATAATTTGGTTTAAAAACAAAATAATTTTCGTTATAAATGACCAATATGATACCTCAAGTCATAAATTCAAGAAGAAAGATCCAATTTAACCCCTAATATATGGTGCGAGGCTTAGTTAAACCTTTGATCTTTTTTTTGCTAAAAAATGCACCTAACATTATTCAATTATGGCATTTAACCTCTTTTAAAAGGTTTGACATCTAAAAAAATTATTTTTCTATTAAAATATTTCAAGATTTAAATTTCAATAGACAAAATTATCCTTAATTTTTTTTATTAATAGTATACTTTTAAGGAAATTATTTTATTTAATTGTCAATCTCTCTAAACTAAACTATTAACATAATCTAAAATAATTAAATTAAAAATTAAAATGTAAATCAAAGTGAAACTAATTTTTATTTTTAATATACATATTTAATTCTTTATTTTAATTTAATTAAATAAAAATTAAAAATTAAAAATTAAAAATTAAAAATTAAAAATTAAAAATATAACATTGGCAAATAAAATAAAGAGGATGAGCAAAAAGGAGTGTTTTGTTCTCCAAATATATTAAAAAATTAAATATAAAAATACATATTTATTTATTTTAACCGAACTAATATTTATAAATTTTAATATTAAACATTTTATTAAAAGTATATCAGTAGCAACTAAGAGCAAAGACTTCAATTGTTTTATTATTTATATACTTATTTTTTATTTAACTAATTTAAAATGAAGCATTCAAACAAATATACACATGCATACATATACATCACTTCATTTAGAATATGTTAAATGACCGGATTGAATAACATTAGGTGTATTTTTTTAGCCAAATAAATAGATTAAAAGTTTAACAGAGCCTCGCACTATATATTAAAAGCTAAATTGTACCCTTTTCTCTACGTTCAAAGGCTTCACTATTTAATTAGAAATTTCCACAAATCCTTCAACTATAACACAAGTGATTTTTCACAGCTCCGATAGCCTTTTCACAGCTCTTTCTACAGCTCCGACAGCTTTCTCTACAGCTCCGATTGTTGTTTCTTTTGTTTCAAAATTCTCACTAGTAGCCTTGTTAGCTTTGATAGCTCCCTTGTGCTCCCTTGTTGGAGCTAGTTTTCTTAGTGCTTTTTGGTTGGTGTAGCCCCTTAGTTTTCTTTGTGCCTATCTATCTGTTTCTTTTTCTGTTTATCATTTCTTAGATCTGCTCATTTCTCCCATTTCCAACTCTAATTTTTAAATCTTAGCATGGGTTTCAAGTGAGGTTAACAATAGTGGATTTGGGATCTTGTTTCTAAATCTAGATCAGACTCATCATCTGAAAATCCTCTTCCCATCAGTTTGCTTCACTTTTGCCTTAGACTGAGTTTCTTGCTGTGTGATTTGTTTTCTCTACAAGATACATGAGGCTTATTAGTTGGAATATTCGAGGAATGGGGAACCCACACACGATAAGAGTTCTACGATTGCTAATTAAAAAATAGGAGCCAGATATTTTATTCCTCATGGAGACCCGACTGGGCCCAAAGAAAATTGATTATCTTCGTTTTCTATTTTCTAATTTTTTCTTATTCAATGTTAATGCAGCTGGGAAATCGGGAGGATTACTTTTGATGTGGCGAAAGCATATTGATGTTGCTATTCAGAACTATAGTCTTCATCATATCTTATTTGATGTCATCCATGATTCTACTGTTCTTTGGCGAGGTACCGGATTATATAGCTGCTCTGAGAGCAACTGTAAGCATCACACTTGGGATCTTTTATCTTGTCTATGTTCTACATGGCAGCAGTCTCTTGTATGCTTTGGTGACTTTAATCAGATATTGTATAGCTATGAAAAAAGAGGTGGACGTATCTGTGATTCAAAACCCATGGAGGATTTTTGACACATCATTGATTCTTGTACTTTGCGGGATCTCGATTTTAAAGGAAACATCTTCACTTAGGATAATGGTAGACGAGGGACTGAATTTATTTGTGACTGCCTTGATCATTTTTTTGGTAATTCATCTTGGGATTTATTATTTCCCTAAGCTGATGTGATCCATCTGATGAAGTTTTCTTCGGATCACATTCCACTGATGCTTAATACCAAAGGTGCTTCTATACAGCTTTATAAAATGCAACATCCTTTTCAGTTTGAAGCTTATTGGGTCAAAGAATAGGGATTTTCAGACCTAATTCGGGATGTTTGGCTTCAGTCTGGTGTCCATTCTGATAGTACTTCATTGATAGGTAAAGTGAAACATTATACTACTGCCCTTTGACAATGGCAAAAGTAAACTTTTGGTGATTTGCCTAATCGAATTCGTAACCTGATAATAAAGCTTCAATAAATGCATGAGTAAGGTATTTCAGGGGATGATGTTTTTGAGTTTCAGAAGACTCAACAGTCTTTACATATTTTACTTGAGGAGGAGATTTATTGGAAGCAAAGAACACGTATTATATGGCTTACTGAAGATGATAGAAATACAAAGTTTTTCCATCAAAAGGCCACCCAAAGACGTCACAATAATTCTTTACATAGGATTAAAAATTTAGTTAGTGAATGGAAGGAAGGATAAAATGCGGTAATAAGGGTGGTTCTTGATTATTTCAAACAACTCTTTTTAAGTTCTCACCCTTTAGGTATTACCTCTATTTTAGACTCCGTAACCTCAATTTTGACACAGGATCAGGTCACATTGCTCGATGCCCCTTTCTCCTCTTATGAGATTTTAACTACTTTGAAACAAATGCATCCCACTAAGGCAGCTGGGCCTGATGGAATGTCGGCACTTTTTTATCAAAGATTTTGGGATTTATTAGGAACTGATATGGTCAGTTTTATTATGGAGTTTTTATCCTCTACTTCGATGCCGGAGGGCCTTAATCACACCTTCATTACCTTAATTCCTAAGGTCAAAGGCCCTGAATCAATGAAGGATCTCAGGCCAATCAGTTTATGTAATGTCATTTACAAGATCATTTCTAAGGTCCTAGCAAATCGACTGAAACTTGTTTTGCCTTCTTTAATTTCTCCAAGTCAGAGTGCTTTCATGCCGGGTAGACTGATTATAGATAATGCTCTTATGGCCATTGAGTTATTTCATTCTATGAAGCATCAGATGAAGGGTAGAAAAAGGACTCTAGCCTTAAAGTTAGATATGAGTAAAGCCTATGATCGTGTGGAGTGGAAATTTTTAGAGCAAATCATGATATGGATACAGTTTCCAGCTCACTTTGTTCGCCTTATCATGTGTTATATTTCCACTATATCTTTCTCTTTTCTCATTAATGGTACTTCTATTGGCCATCTGTGTCCTGAATGTAGATTACGCCAAGGTGATCCTCTCTCCCCTTATTTATTTCTCTTATGTTCTAAGGGGTTGTCGGCATTAATTTCAAAAGCTGTTGCTAATGGGGACCTGCACTCTGTGAGAGTTTATCGCAATAGCCCTAATATTTCACATTTGTTCTTCGCTGATGACAACATATTATTCACTTGGGCAACTCTTAATGAATCTTTGATGATAAAATCCATATTAAGGGTGTATAAAGAGACAATAGGACAGGTTATTAATTTTGAAAAATCAGCTATCTCCTTTAGTCGCAATATTCCAATTGATCAAATGAGCTTAATTCAAAAGGCTTTGGGTGTTCCATCGGTTAGTCACCATTTGAGTTATTTGGGATTGCCAGGTTTTATTGGCCGATCGAAGAAAGCCATATTTAATTTCCTTCAGGAACAAATTTGGAAAAGATTGCAAGGTTGGTATGAAAAGTTTCTGTCCATTGCCGGTAAAGAAGTTCTTATAAAGGTTGTGATTCAATTAATTCCTACATACGTTATGATCTGCTATGCCCTTCCTACTACTTTTTACGAAGAATTGCATGCCTTAATAAGTAATTTTTGGTGGAGCTCTGTCTCAGGCCAGCAACAAACTCATTGGATGAGTTGGAAGAATATATCTCAGTCCAAGTTAGCCGGAGGTCTTAGTTTTCATAATCTACAATATTTCAATCTTGCCCTTTTAGCTAAGCAAGGTTGGAGACTCTTGGTCAATGAGAATTCTTTGGCAGCTCATGTAACACCCGCTCCTCTAACACATGTGTGTGTGTCGTATTAGATACCCTTTATGATTATTCGATAGTTGTTTTTAATTAAGTTAAGATGGTGATAGAATTATAGAGAGGGACTTGTTTGAAGTAAAAATAAGTTCAAGGACTAGTTGGGAAGAAGAGTATTTCATTAAGGACCAAAGTGGATATTTGGCAAGTAAATATCACAATTTTGG
>CATIWO010116901.1:0-11106 GCA_949673435.1 Macaranga tanarius | reverse complement strand
CATTTCAATAGTTGCATTCACTACACAACATATATTCCACATAACACCATATATGTATATTCCACATAACACTATACATAACTTGCCTTATTTATTCGTAATACATAATTCTGTTATTCAATCAATCTTCAATTTATAATGTTTATTCATATCTCATTTAATATCATACTCAATCATAATTCATCATATTCTCTATTCATATGTTTATTCATTCCATGCTTTAGTCATTCATTGAATATTCAAGAGAATCAACATATACACCATTATATTAATAATCACTTACTCAAGAGGGCTTCAACTCCTTCAAAAGCAAACTCTCCCATTGAGTAGTGCCTCCAACAGTCATATCCAAGCCTATACACAATTCATGCATCAATAAACATAGCAAGCATATCTCTTGCATCCAATTCAACCAAATCCCACTAAGCTCAACCCTGTACCCTAGGTTCAATAAATCCAAATAATTCACACACAGCTCTGAAAATCATGAAAATATTCTTGAAGATAGAAATATGAGTCTACTTCAAATTAAAACTATAATTACTCAATTTGGATATGTGTGGAATTAATTATGGATTTTTAAGTAAACTCAGGTCAAATAGCAAAACAGGGTGACAGCTTGGAGCACGAAAATTTCGAGCTGTTTTAGACACAAAAAACGGCAGAATTTCATCTTCTGTAAAACACTATCTAATTAAAAACTAAGAGATAAGCTCCTATCTATCTAATATTTAGCTAAAAATTATCATTTCGTGGCTACCACATCAATCATATATGGGTGCACAAGAAAATGGCACGGCTGCGCAAGAGACAACTTATTTCTGATCTTTGTGTCTGGCATGGCCGTGCTCAATTTTGGCATGGTCGTGCCACCCTGTAACTTGGCATAATTGACTTTCAAGCACGGCCATGCAACAAACAAGCACGGCCATGCTCATCCCCAATGTGGATAAGTCTTTATCTTGAGTTTTTAGCTCATCCAATCTTTATCCCAATGCATCCTACAAAACAAAACATAAAAGAAATTATCTAAAAACAACTAAATCCTAGTAATTAAAATAAAACAACAAAACTAACTAAATTAACTAAAAACTAACTAATAATGCAACAACTAAGCCTAAGATGTAATAAGAATAAGTGCTTAAAACATGTGATTTTCACACTCATCAGAAGACGACATCATCTGATAGTGCTAGTACTAGTACTAGCCATGTTGAGTCTGTCTAAGAATTTGTTGATGACAAAGCTTTTATAAACTTGCCAAATTTGCTAGTGGATATGGCAGAAGCAATGATGATGAGTCCACCAAGAATAAACACGCCATCATTTGATGATTCGCCCGAAAATTTAGATACAGAAGGATTATGGTCTTATAATTAAAAAAACAAAATGGACAAATGGAGTGATTGTAACGGTAATGCATGGTGTTTTTTTTACAATACCTAATTTGAACACCTAGGTTTTGCCTCCTGCAAAAGTATTATCGATGGAAGAGAAATGGTGGTGTTGATGGAAGAGAGAGAAAAAGTGGGCCACGTCGGTGCCCACGTGTCCAGCCTTAATTGGTTGGACTATTTTTTTTAAAAAAATTAATTTTTTGACATATCAGCTTCCACGTGGATGCCACATCATCGCCGATGGCTGGAATCTGACATCAGGTACTTCTGTGGGACCCAAATGAAAGGTTGGAGGATTTTAAGTGACCGAATGAAATTTGAATATTATACTGGGATCACGTGTGAAAGTTAGATACCGTAGGTGTAAATAACCCCTATTCAACCTTACAATATATAAAATCAGCATATTTATAAATTTATATTGATATAGACACAAAAACACTTATATGAACTAAAAAATATTTAATGAAAAGACATAATACAATTGAAAGTAATTTTTTTACTAATTTTTATATTAATTTTTAATTTTATTTCTTTATCTTTGAAGCTAATTTTTAAAATTTTATATGTTTAAAATTATTTAAAATTAAGTATTTGTTCATTTTGATATTGTATGAGTTAAATTGAATTCAAAAATACAAATTTAGGGATGAAAATGTTTAAAATAAAAGTTAAAAAGTTAAATAGAAAATAATAAAAGTTGGTGGGTACCAAAAATCAATTAGGTAAAGTTCAGGAGTGAAACTATACATTCAACCTTTAAAATTTGGGTAATTTACAAGCACAGTACCCAACCTTTTGAACAAGTAACATAAAAGTATCCAACCTTTTTTTAGTAACTTAAAATCTACTCACCTTAGCAAAAAGTTCCAATAAAGGGTACAAGCAAATTTTTCGGCTGCAGACGGTGACATAGCTATTAGGTGGTAACTGAAGTGTGCCAAGGATGTCCAAGCTGACGTGTGGGAACCTGACACGTCAATGTAAGTGACATGTGGCGACACGTCACTAACACGTGTCACTTAAAATTTTTTTTACTAATTTTTTTCACTCTTCCTCTTATCTCCTTATGTCTCTCTCTCTTTCCCTCTTTTGACCTTCATGCTTTTTTCATTCAAAAATATTTTTTCTCGTCTCTCTCAAAAGCATCTCTTCTCTTATGTATCTCTTTCTAAATTGTTTGTTGTAATTCATCTCTAAGCCTAATTTTCATTGTACAACAGCATTTAAACAATTGATAAAAAATAACAGTTGTTTTCACTAAATCCCTTTTACTTAAAACCTTAATTTTTTTCAACTACGAGAAATCTAAAAACCTAAACTCAAGTTAAAAGCAGTGACCTGGCTCAATGGAAATGGAAAATGAAATACCTAATTGCTTTTGTCAAGTCGAAGCAGCCCTAAGAACTTTATGGACCAACTCCAATCCAGGCAAGAGATTTTTAGGCTGCCGAAAGATGGAGGTATGTGTGTGTTTGAATTATAAGGTAAAAAGAAAGTTAATTAAGAAATGTGGGTTGGGATTCACCTGTGCCTTAATTTTGCAGATTCAGCAATGCCATTTTTTTAAATAGGTGGATCCTCCGATGCCTGAAAGATAAAAACTAGTTATTAATGGACTGCTTAGAAAAATTGACAAGTTGGAGAAAGAAAATTCAGAAAGAAGGAACCACAAAAGTTCAAGATTGAAATGGGTTGTGCTTTTGGTTGTTCTTGTATGGTTTATGCGGTTCTTAGAATGATATAGAGGATGTATCTTAGTTGAAGTATATAATAGGAGTATATTTTGGTATGTATGATGATGCAGATGTTGTATTAAACAATAGTATTGATGAAGTTTAGGAAAATGCAGTGTATTTAACTATATTTAACAACCAATGACATCAATGAAAGAGCCTCATTTCATTATTATGATCAAGTTTTATGCAATGTTGTTAAATTTGTTTGGGGAAGTTTTGGTAAACAAAACTTTGTTAAACCAAAGCAGTGCCGGTGATTTAAAGCAGTGCTGGTAATGAAAACATAAGAAATTGAAATGGATTATAAATATATCACCATGTTGCAAAAGTAGCAGTATTATATAGAATATCACTTGCTAATGTTTCATCTTTGAAACTAAAACCTAATATTTAGTTTCAACTGTGAAACATAAAATAATTGGCTTTTACTAAACTACATATCACTTCAACTAACTAACCTAATAAGTGCAAAGAGTGCCAAAATGTGATGTTTTCCATCATAAACTACATACAAAATGTAAGTTTATAACCTATATCTATTTCTTTATCTTCTTGAGATGCTGCTTATATCTGGATGGCACTGCTCTTCCTACAACTGGCCTGCCCCTCTTCTACTTCCTTAAGTTGGCCTGCTCAAATGTGCTATTGCCTGGATTATCAATTCCTGCATTATTTGTAATGGTGCTCCTTTGGCTTGTATTAATATGAACTTTCCTGCGTGGTTCTATTCCTTGGCTAGAAACTTACTGGGATAGCACATTTTCACCAATAGTGTTGCGTTGGGTATACTGAAAATATAAAACCAAACAATTGTAGGTGACCAAGCATTCACCAAGAGCATTTATCAAATTTTTCAATATAATATAGGGTACTTACAGTGTTGCCTTCATAGAATATTAGTGCTGATGAATATGCAGAATCAAAATTAGTAGGATCAATGCCTTATAATATGTCAATAAATAGACCAAAATTGTTAATTATGTAATTACATGAAACCAACAACATATTACATATGAAACCATCAATAATTTACACAATGAAACCAGCAATAAATTTGAAGAATCAACATTAATAGGAAAACAACAAGAAATTACTAAGCCACCATCAACAATACACCAGCAACAAATTACTCAATCAGCATTAACAAAATAAAACAATAACATATTACAGAATGATTACATACATCGTTTCCTAGAAAAGGGAATGCAGGTGTTCTATGTGTACAATCAACATTAACATTGCTTGATCCCTACATTGCAGCACGAAATTCAACATAAATAATGACTCAATCAGCATTGAATTTAAATAATTTATTTCTTACATCCATCATCCACTACATAGTAATAGGTGTTGATACAGGTCTCACATTTTCAGCAGCATTTGTTGATTTCGCTGCTTTATTTGACGACTTGCACATATAATGTAATTTGTTAGTAAGCAAAAATTCAAGAATTTTAACAGTTACAAAATACCTGAAAGATACTTACTGTATGATGTTGTTTATTATGACCTATTTAGCCACAGACACTGCACTTCATGGTAACAACCCCTGTTAACTTCATTTTTCACCTCGATTGACTCTTTGATGCTTTTTTTTATGCTTGTTCATTTGCCTCTTTTCATCTTGCTGTAGTTCTAGGTCCTCTTTTTCTTTTGATAGGTGAAAGAGCTATAATAATTCTAAGATCCTCTATCATTTTCTCCCACATATTTGAACCATTTACAGGGTTTATAATATTACTATAAACCTTCATGTATGTCTGCATATAGTAGCAAGCATCAACATACTTTTTATGTTTCTCATTATTTTTAATAATGCATGTACATTCATGATGGCATGGAATGCCAGTAAGGTCCCATTTCCTACATGCATATATCCTCTTCTCCATATCTATAATAAACTACCCATCAGGTCCAATCACCTGCACCCTTGGAGAACCTACAAACTCAAGTTGCAACTGTAAGACAACTCTTTATTTACAGGAACCTTATTCTCAATTTTAGGACAAAGGTCTCCCTTGAATTTTTTCCCCAACACTTACTTTATATTTATCCTCTTCATAAGCTGAGACCTAATCATCTCCAGTATTGTAATAATTGGCTTCTCACGAGCTTTCAACACATATTTGTTAAAGCACTCATTGAGATTGTTTAGCAATATGTCACATTTTATAGTTGATCCAAAACAGGCTCTACTCCACTACTCACAAGGCCTCTCATCCAACCATTCTTTTGCATCAGGATATTTCTAGCCAATCTCATCCAACCAATGCTTCAATTTAATAATGTATGTTGCCCTAGCTGTATTCCAAACTAAATCTTTTAATTATTTTCTTATAACTTATTTCCACTGTCCTAAACTTCCCACTTAAATTTATCCACATATGTCTGACACAAAGCCTATGCTCAGAGTGTGGGAATAAATTTGAAACTGCTCTAACAAGTCCGTGCAGCAATATAAAAGAATAGATTGATAATAGTAAATTGAGAATTGAATCCAACAAAGAATATGCAATAACTTACCTTTTGTCTATCAGACATAAACACCCAATGATATGAGTTGTAAATCTCTAGGTCCTCTTTGAGCAATTCAAGAAACCAAGTCTAATTTGATATGTTCTTTACATTCACAACAGCCCATATAAGTGGGAAAATGCAGTCATTAGGATCTATGGCAGTTACAGCAAGCAACTGGTCCTCATAGGTCCTTTTCAACCAACAGCTATCCAAGCAAATTAAAGGCCTACAGCCAGCTTTGAATGCACTTTTCAGTCCTTGAAGACAAATATAAACTCCTTCAAAAACACCCTTTGGCTCTTTAAATTCAATTGTGCTGCCAAGATTTGTTCTCAAAATTTCTTTCTTATAGTCATAAAGCCTGAAATATTGCTCCTTCTCATCCCCATTAATTGATTTCAAAGTATAGTCCCTTGCACTCCATACCTTCATTTTGAAAATAGACAGCTTCAAATCTTTTTTAATTCTTACTGTAATAGCAGCCAATTTCCAAGTAGGATTTGCTCTAAACTCCTCAATGTATTTTTCAGCTATCCAATTGGATGTCACATGGAAATTTTGATGAATCTTACCACACTTATGCTTCAGGTTGAAAGTTATTAGTTAGAATGTCTTGTCTTCAATGTCATACTTGTTCAAATTGTATGCATAAATCCAAAAGCCACACTTTTTATAGTATTCACACCTCACCTTCATCAAATTATTAGTAAAGAAGTGCAGCTGGTACCTATGCTTTACACCCCACTGTTTACGTGCCAATTTGAACTCCTCATTATTTCTAAATAGCATACCAAGTACAAATGTTGGATCATTGACATCTTTTTCAACATTAAAAGTTGGAATTCTTTTTCTTTTTCTTATATCCTTGCCTCTCATCTTCTGACTCCGCTATTGTATTAAGCTCATCAGATGGGCCATAATCAGATAATACTTCATGCTCATTAAATCTAACAGAAGCTTCTACTCCACCTGACTATATCTGAACACCATGAGTTCTTGGCCTTCCACCCTTCCTTTTCCCCTTTCTACCAGTACCCTCACCCTCAGTTGCTTGGAACTCTACACCTGCCTGCCTAGCTCCTTCTACATATGCTTGCCCCTGAACATGTGAATCTCCCCCAACATCACTGTCAGACTCAACATCACCCTTTGACTCAACATCACCCTCTGATAGAACCTGACCCTCTGCCTGAACCTCAGCCTTTGCCTGGATATGTGCATCTCCCTCCAACCCACCCTCTGCATTATTATCACCATGCCTTAATCTCAGTTGGCTTATTTCTCTCAGCACTGAAATGAGATCCTCATCCCCATTCATTATGTCATATTCAAGATCTATAAAACTATTAAACTTATCTAGATCGACTTGTTCAAGGTCAGCTTCACCTATTTAATCACCTATATCATCAGCATTATCATCTGTCCCTTTCATACTGTCAGCCTGTTCCTCACTGTCAGCCTATTCCTCACTGTGAGCATGATCATCAGCCATGTATGCATCTTCATCATTCACATCACTATATTGAGTGATACTGTCTTTATGAGGCTGTTGATTTTTATTTTCATTATATTCTAACAATCTTGTCTTTTTACCTGTTGAAACATCTCTATCAACTCCAGACACATTAACTCTCTCTGACCTAACAACATTAAACCCACTCTGCTTACTTCTTACTTCATTTTTATTTTTTTCTTCAACTATCTCTTCTATAACCACTCCTCTTCTCATCGGATTCATGGCTTCAAACATATCATCCTCACTTAAATGTTTAACATAGACATCTATCTCCCCAGCATCCACACCATTTAATGCCATTTCAAATGCACCTGCATCACTATCTAAAATTGTTCTACCTGAGCTATAATCCATCAAAGGGTCCCTCCAATAATACATTACATTTCCTAGAACACCTAATCTTTTGGCCCATACATCTATTCGAACCACAGAGGTTCTGTCTATATCAAACTCCTCATGATCAATAAACCCCACTCACCAAAATGACCCCCATAGTGCAAATTCACCATAAATGTATCATTAAAGTATTGATCTGTAAAAAGTTTTAAAAAAATAGTTCAATATCTACCATTCAAATACACAAATGCAAATCAAAATATCTTTAAATTCTTTAGCATGTCACTTTTTTTCCTTTGCATGCATGGACACATTTAACAATCCAAATTTAATATTTTAATGCCAAGCATTAGGGTTTCAAGATAAAGCAAACTGATATTGCATTAGTCAAATGAAAGAAGTTTCCACTATACATGTATGTGAATATGACATCTTCTTATGTGGTCCCTACTACGAGCTTTGCTTTTTCCCTTTTAGTGACCAACCACCTTTACACCTTCTTCTGTCAATAGTTTAAAAACCTTATTTAAAATATGGGTAATTTACACTAAAAGATAAGATGCATCAAAGAAAAATAAAGTTTCTCCCAACATTCATTTTTTTAAAGTCACTAGGGCTTACATATTTATTTCCTCAGAATAGCACCCAACTCTTCTAGAATATGACATACGAGTTGAAGAAGATAGTAGTGAAACTAAAAAAACTAACAAAGAGATAAGATTTGGAGTTAATCTTTCGCTGATATATTCAATTTCAAAACAAATTAGGGTTTTAGGTCAAAGAGAAAAGATAACGAGTAAAAGAAAAAAAAAGCGTGAATGTCAAAAGAGGGAAAGAGAAAGAGACATGAGAGAGAAGAGGGAGAGTGAAAAAAATTGGTAAAAATTTTTTTTTTAAGTGACACATGTCACTTACTGTGTCACCCCCTCGCGTCAATATACAGAAATCAACATAAATAGACATAAACCACAACTAATTTAAATTAAATGAAATACTTTATATACATTAAATACTTAAGTTATAAATTTCATAACAACTTTTCTGCCAACCCAATACTACAAAATGTCATGGTTATGCCAATGGACTAAGATGCACAATGCTTTCATCACAAGTGATTAAAGATTTCACCACTGGCCCACCTGAGAAGATACTATAAGACGACGGACAACATGACTCAGGATTTCCTATAATATCCTGAAAAATAACAATTTGTAAAGGGATGAGCTTGCAACTCAATAAGTAATAACTACTATAAGTATACCCTAACTTCTCAAGAACTAATTAACACAAAAATAAAAAGAATAATTAAAAACATGAACTATACAGGCGTGTGTCTCCCCGTGTAGTTCTCTGGACTAAAATCACTATTGATACAAGGCCGTGTTTTGACCCGTGTATATCATTGCCAGGTCACAAACCCGCCGTATCTCTGCCCCCGTGTATTTCTCTGCCCAAAAATGCCACCTTAGACATGCCTGTGTCTTATCATACGGCTCGAGACACGCCCGTGTCTCAGCCCGTATTCATCACCTGATATTAACATTTACATAATTCCAAGTGGCTCAACCCACTTCACATCTTAATATCAAATACTAGAAAGCTATTAAATAAATAATCATTCATATGTGTGCATATATATCATTCAACACACATCCATTTCATCACAAACACATCTCAACATCTTATAATTTCCACCCGGCTCATTCTCACCATTTATGATATACTCACATATATCATTAATTCATAATTTCTCATACATTGGCTTGCCAATTTTCGCCCAACTCATATCTCACATTCATATACACAATTTTTGCCAGGCTCGTACCTCACTTCACACAAATTCCACCCGGCTCATATCTCACTTCTAATAACTCATTCATACATACTAATATATCATCATGTTACTTCTTTAAAGTAACATCAACCATTCCAAATCCATTCACAATAACTATACACATAACTCAACGGTAATATCAATATCGTCACCAATTCACATAAGCATAAATAGAGAATTCAAGGTACAATTATATTAGTAATCACTTACAAAAAGCTTCCCAACTTAGAGTGTAACAACTCCTCTAGTGGGCTCCGCTTCCACCTACTTCTGACTCGCCTATTATTTGTTCATAATTCAATTTTATAAATATATATTTCGTTCATCCAATATATGTATTCAAACATACACATACATAATCCTCTAAACCTCTAACCATTACCATATAGGCAATATGCAAGAAAACACACAACCAACCACATACTCTGTTTTTAGCATGATTAATGCATGACGTTCATATTGCTCTCAACAATCACACACACATCCAAAAATCACCAAATTCACATAAACTCTACACATATGAGTCTACTTTCAATAACAATTAAAATCACTTAATTATCACATATAGAGAATGAATTATGGTAATATAAGAAAGAATATGTCACACAGTATGACAAAATGAGCAATCAAATGTCTAGTCTATTTCGACCATTCAAATAACAAATTTTTCTCAAACACAAAACTTGAGAGTTTTAGAGAACTCTCTGAAGTTTCTCCAGAATGAAACAAAACCAAATTTGGAGTACTATAGCTCGAGTTATGGCAAAAATACAGAGGTTGAATTTTAGCAAAGCTAGAGCACAAAATCAACACACCCAAAATCAAACATAACTTAATAAAAAACACAACTAGCTCACCAATTGATATTCTTGAACCTTAAGAGTTGTTAATTCGAGCCTAGACTGCAAGTTCCATAGCCAAACCACACACTCTCTCTCCTCAAATCCCTAGTTTTCTTTGAAGTAAATTGGGTGCAACTCTCCTCTCCCACCTACTAACTTCCTCATGCATTAAATGCAACCCACGTTGGAGAAGAAAAAGATAGGAGCAAAAATTATGATATTTATGGCCAAATATCCACTTTGCTCCTTAATGAATTACCACTCTTCCCATCGAATCTTTAAACTTATATTTGCTACACTCTAGTCCCTATTCCTTACACTTTAGTCCTAATCAACACCCACAATCTACTCCAACAACATCTCACCTTCACCACATACCGTAATAAATCACTTATAAAATTAACATGTAATTAAATAACAATATACACACATTTCACATTCTTCATACATAATAATTCTAATCCATCAATTCCACTCTTATCAAATAATATGAAATTAAAAATGCATAAAATGCATGCCCCCACTTTGCAGGTGTTACGCTTACATTGAAGTGTCAGGTTCCCACATGCTAGCTTGGACATCCTTGGCACACGTCAGCTAGGAGTGAGCAAAAATAATTGAAAAACTGAACTGAACCGACTGGTTTGGTTCAATATCAAGAAATAAAAATGTTAATTCGGTTTAAACTGAACCAAAATATGTTCGGTTCCATTTTTAGAGTAAAAAAATATATTAAACCAAACCGAACTCATAGTATATTCTAAAATTTTATATATATTTATAGTTCGGTTTGATTGGTTTATTACTAATATTTTAAATTTTATTAATAATATTAGTTTCTAAATACATAAAACTCTTAATAAAATTATTTACTATCAAAAAAATCCTAACAAAAAATATTTAAATATATTTTAGAGAATCGGTT
>CATIWO010116895.1:0-15562 GCA_949673435.1 Macaranga tanarius | reverse complement strand
ATCAAGCCCATGAAGAAAGAAGAAGGACATTGTAGTAATTTAAAAAATTGTGTGAGGGTAAAGAAGAGAGAAATTATTTCTTGGAAGACAAAAATTTATTTTATTCAAAAATTACAAAAACTACTTTTGAGAAAATTTTTGTTTGAAATATTTCTATTTTGAGCTTTATTGAAAGTTGGCTTACAAAATAACAAAATTACTTTTTGGAATATCAAGGAAGCTTTTGCACAAAAATAGAAAGGTCTTACATTTAATTTTTACAAGCAACCTTCTGCCAGCCTATTTTTGGAAAGCTAACTCTGAATTTTTCAGAACTCTGCAGCAGAAAGCTAATCCTTTGATTGAAGCCGATTTTATCCTGAACCAAGCACATCTCTTCACATGATTTCTTTTGCATGGATTACAGCGACAAGACATCTGTTTGATTTTGAAAATTAGGGCAAACTCACCTTTTCAAGACACCTATAAATTCATCTCTTTCAAAAAATCATTTTGGTTGTTGTTGTGAGTGTGGTTGTTGCTGTGAGTGTGGTTGTTGCTTTTCTTGGTTTTTATTTTTGGGAGAGAACTCAAAAATTATTTTGTGCTTCCTGGAGTAATCAACTCTCTTCAAAACCCATAGAGCTTTAATTGTGTAACTATGTCTTTGTAAGAGATACAAACACACAACCCTCAAACTACTGCGGTTAGCTTGAGAGGCACCATTGAGAGGAATGAGTGCATAGTTGCTAGAGCTAGCTAAAACCAGTATGTGTATGCAGTTGCTGGAGCTGTTGGCAAAAACCAGTGTTTGTATGCAGTTGCTGGAGCTGTTGAAAAAACCAGTGCGGGAATAGTTTCTGGAGCTAACAAAACCAGACTGGGCAGCAGCTTAGGAAAGGGTAGTACTAATGTTGTAAAAGGTTTGTCTCTTACCTGTGAAAAGAGATAGCTTATAGTGTGAAAAATCTCAGGGATGTTTCCTTGGAGAGTAGATGTAGGCAAGAGGTGCCGAACCACGGTAAATCTTTTGTGTCAAGCTATACTTTCTTTTAAATCTATTTTTAATGATAGTAATGCTTGATAAATTTGTTCGCCATCTCATAGAGTCATTCAGCTTGAGTCAAAATTAAATTTGTACTGATCTGATTTCATTTTCAACTTCCTGTCAGTTTAAATATTTTAGCTCTCTGATTTCATTGTACTAGTTTTCAAAATCAACTTGAATTTCAGTAAAAAATTTTAAAATCTCAATTTACCCCCCTCTTGAGCAGCCTCTAGGACCTAACAGTATCTAAGATCAGCCATTGATTACTTGGAGTTGTGATGATTTAACGCCTATTCTGCGAGGACCCGATAGCTGTCGATGCCCTAACCTCAACATTGTTAGCTGGATGAGGCTTCCTTTGTATGAAGCTGATTTTGGGATGGGGAAGTCTGTGTTTGTTAGGTCAGCAAATCCACTTCCAGGCACAGGATACATAATATAAACTCCAAATCCAGAGGAAGATGCGAGCTGGGCATTGGTCATTTGCCTAGAACAATATCATATGCAATCATTTCTGAAACTGTTTGATGAGGTTTTGACTTGACTTCTGATATATACATACATATATATATATATATATGTATGTATGTATATATATATGTATATATATATATATATATATATATATATATATATATATATATATATATATATATCTTTAAGCTTTCATCAAGTTGTTAATTAATATTAAGGGTGTGTTTGGTTCAATTCCACCAAGGAATTCATTTCATTTCCAAATGAATTTTCATTAATGAAGTGTGTTTGATTCAAATGAATAGTTTATAGAATTCATTTCAAATGAATTCCATGTTTTATTATTTTGTGTTTGGTGTAAATCTAGAATTTAAGTTACTTTTTAATTTTGGTCAAAAATACCCTTTTTAAATAGATGGTATTTTTTTAGTTTTTTTTTTTAATTTTGTGCATGATAATAAAATGATTTGAACTTAGATTTTTTATTTTTTGTATATGTTAAATATAAGTGCAAAATTTAATTGAGTTATATTTGATTGATTTATTTATATTTATTTGAGTGTTACTTTTTAATTTTTATTAAAAAAAAATTGCTTTTAAACTACGGATGGTTTTAGAAAAATATATATTTCTTTTTATTTTCTTGTTGGTAAAAGAAATTGTGGTTGTGATTGAGAGTGGCGTTGCAGATAATAGCCGAGGAGCGGTAACAGTTGGTCGCTAAATAGAATGACATAATTTATAATTTTTTTCAAAGAAGAGTTATCGTCGGCGGCAATTATCTATACAAAAATAAATAAATAAATAAATAGGCTATTATCATTGTTTTAGAAAGTAGCAGTGGAGGTGTAAATGATTTTGTGGTAACTAGTTTATCAGAAAATGAGCAGCTGCATCAGGAGGAAAAAATATGGTTAAGAAGAAGAAGAAGAAGAAGTATGGGCTCAATTGTACCAATTCTTTGGGCCTTTACAATTTGTTTAGGCCTTAAAGTAGGGCACAAAAAGAGTAATATGTATGTTATTATTCTCCACCATGGTTAAGATAATTGACTAAATAACCAAAATATAAAAAAAAATCAAATTTTTAGACCAATTTGTTGATTAGCATCCACAATTGAATTCGTGGTAAATAAAAGATAAAATTGAAATCAATTGACGAAAAGCCTTGTTTTTTTTGAGAACCGGCATAATACAATCACAACATGTGAGCCTGGAGCCTCTTGCATTTTTTCATACTTCTCTCAACTGAATGGAAGGTTATTTATTAGTTGGTTAAATTCATAACTATAGATCCAAGGACTCCACCACACATTTTAAGTACCGCCATCCACAGAAAATAATAATACCCAACCAAACTCAGATTAAGTACTTACATTTTTCATAAAATAAAATTTCATTGCCTACAATGGCATGATAAGTAACATAATGAGATATAAAGTAACATTTTGATTATTCCAAGTAATTAACCATACATGGCTTTATCCTCATGTCGTCATCATCAGACGGGCACACTGAACAGTTAATAATAATAATAATATTATCTCAGCAATGTGTCACCACACCAACTGGCACTTATTCCTCTTCCTCTGCCTCTTCCAGCCAGTTCACAAACGGCTCCAGGGCCTTCACAAAGGTTTGCCTGCAACATTTAAGATGCATTTTCATTCCCAAACACAAAATTATCAAAAGAGGAATTTTATACTACTCCATATTTGAGGTCTAAGAGCAAAGGTTTGCCTGATAATAAAGATCGGTCTGGATAAAGAGGATGTAATAAACAAAAAGAACAGCACACATCCGAGGAACCATGACATATAACAGGAACCTAGCTCAATGAGACTCCACATGCTTGTTTGAAAGAGGAGAGAGAGACTGAACAGTGGAATCAGATAAATTTGCATACCTGCCCTTTGGGTTTGTTCCTTTGCGGAACCAGTGAAGAATAGTGTCTTCTGCAAGCACATCCTGATCATAGAGTGACCTCACCATCTCAGGAAACAACCTCATCAGCTTAGCATCCTCATAGCACTGCATTTGAACCTTGTACAGGAGTTCCAGCTCAAGCTTTCCACTGGTGCAGAAGGTATTCAGAAGCTTTGCCCATGTTTTCACCTGCATCGTTATACACGGCTTGAATAAGGCTTTCGTCCTTTTTTCTCTTTTGCCCCACAAATCAACCAACCGAAGAATTAAAGAATTTGTACTTCTATTACAATTCATCATGACATACTGAAACATGTTAATGTAAGTGAAAAATAAAAAAGCATGTATCCAAACCATACCTGACGCAATGCTGCATTTGCATTCTGTTGCTGGTTCTTACCAGACCACTGGACAGCATCCATTAAGACATCCCATAGAACACGCACAACCTCAGTGTCCGGGAGTTTAGCATCTTTAAACCTTTGCTTCACAGTCTCTATGACATCAGATATATCAGCTTCCTCTGCAATCTGGGTTGTCAATGCAGATTTCATCTCCTTCAGTTTTACCTCATATATTTTCTTTTCATTGTATTCAACCAAAGCTATAAGTCCTTCCTTGCTGAAACCAACAGCAAGTAGAGATCAATCAAATCTAGATTACAGTAACAAAGTACAATCAAAGATAACATATAGCATAACTTGACAGCCATGAATCTGGCAAATGTCAAAGAGAATTTATAGATGACAAAAACATCATGAAATTAATTCAGTAAGTTGATTTCATATAATTTGGTTTTCCTATAGAATGCCATACAGAATTTAATAAGGTAATTCCCAAGGATTTAAAACAACAATAAACAAAAACAGACATGTACACACACAAGATGGACAGATAACCAGTAAAAATTCATAACATCATAAAAAAGATGTAATCAAGTGTATTTCAGGAACGTAAAAGAAAAACAGCAGCAAAAATCATGAAGCATACTTCAAAGAATCAAATCAATTACTTCACAACTATGTTTCGATAAGATGTCCTTTAAATACAGAGATATTCAGCAGGACATTTCACTGTAACATTCGTCCGCTTTATGCTACAAAACCTACCAAGATATCCTACCGAAAAGCTGGGATAAGATGTAATCAAGTGTATTTCAGGAAAGTAAAAGAAAAACAGCAGCAAATATCATGAAACATACTACAAAGAATCAAACCAATTACTTCACAACTATGTTTAGATAAGATGTCCATTAAATACAAAGATATTCAGCCGGACATTAACAGTAACATTCATCTGCTTTATGCTACAAAACCTACCAAGATATCCTACCAAAAAGCTGAACAAAATATCAATCACTAATCCTGAATTTTCTTTCTATACAGGTAAAATCACATTCTAAAAAAAAAGCACTAAACAAAAGGAAGAAAACAATTGATAAAGGTAAAACTTTGACCAAATTGGACAAGCAGACATGGTCATACAAAGCAGCATCAAAGCACTGTGTCATGCAAGTTAGATATGTCAAAACACTTTAAATTTTAAAATAAACATAATCTATACTCACACACAAGAAGGCAATATGTAAGACATGAAGAAATTAAATACAAAAGGAAAGGGATTAAAGCGCACGTGAAATGCTCAGAGAAACCTTCTGCCGAGCGCTTTGCAGAGGGGAATAAATCCAGAAGATTTTCCTCAACTTTACCCCGTTTGAGGATTGCTATCAGATCATCAAGGCTATTGTCGACCAGATATTCCTTAAAGAAGTCTGTTATGAATGTAAGAACTAGCCCTTTGGCCACAAGATTATCCTTAAGCAGTGGCTGGAACACAGTCTCTGGTGGAAGCCCAGATAGTTTCTGGGAGAATGCAAGCGCTGTGAAAATTGCCAGCTTCTTCCTTTCATTTTCCTCGAAAAGTTCCAGTGACTGCAAGAATCTTCGCATGACATTTTCAAGATTCTTTATGAGAAATGGCTTTCGGCGCAAAATTTTCTGTATGTAAATTACAGATGGTAAGATAACTTCGCGCTTAGGCTCACAGTCTAGTATAGAGTAAGGATGGCGCTCCCCCTCATCAGGTTTTGTCGTGCCGGGTTGTGTACGACCTCCTGTAAACACAACCTACACAAATAGAAACAGATTCTCATATAGGTGTTCTCAGTCTTGGATAAAAAGTAACAACAGAAGCAGGTTTGAATGTATTTCAAGATCTATTTTTCTCAAATAGGATCTAGATTCTCTCCTCAAGAATCAGTTTCCTAACTGAACGTTAAGATAATTTTGAACTTATATATTAAAAACAGAAAAACTTGCCTCAAAAAAGGTGTCACCGTATCTTGAGAGGTTAAGGTCTGAAGATTCAATGTTCTTGGCAATAAGTTCCTGAATTAACAAGAATAACCATTAGTGCATGTACATATAAGAAAAAAAAAGTAACCAGAAAGATGATTGAAGGAAATAAATTACCAGATCACCAGCATTATCCAAGTAAATCTGGACCACTGCATCCGAAAACGCTTCAGGGTCCAGTGGAGCTGCAATATTCCGTTTGCGGGTCTTAATCCGCGTGCCACTGTACATAAGCAACTCAATTGAGCATATACTAAACACAAAAATCAGCGTATGCATAAACTTAGATTCTAAAATAATACGGTTGTCTTATAAACAACATAAACCAAAATATCTGAAGTACAATTTGGTAAAATAGCTACTGATTCAAATGATGTGAGGAATTCATTATTCAACAGAGTGGAAACCAAAAAGCCAGACTTATTTAACAACAGGGCTTGACTATGACCAGATCACTTAAATCAACAATAACAAAAAAAACCTAATTTCCACTACTTCAAACTGACTCCATCATCAATTTCATTAAAAAAAGAAAAAAAAATATATCAACAAAGAATGACTACTACTACTTGACAGAATAATTGTAATTAGAGTATCCCTAAGAAGAAACCAGAAAGAACCAGACTTACCCAAGAGTGGGTCTCTCCTTTGAGCTGCAAATGAAATAAGAGCAAACCAAAGAAATAAGTAAGTGATCTCAATTTCTTTCAATTAATTACAAGATAATAACACAAATATTGCAAATTACCAACAAATGAACCAACATACAGACAAACACTTACTAAATTAACCCTAAAAACAAAAAATCCAAAATTCCAAATTCACAATCATTTTTGCTATAACTCAATCAGAAATTTTTAAAAAAAAAAAAATTGACTTCAGAAATAGTACTTCCAGCAAAATTAAGAAAAAAAAAAGTAAGATTTAATTTCTTCACAGAGAGTACCCTAACCAAAAAGAAATAAGCAAGCGGATCAAGATCAAATAAAAAAAACAAATTAATCACAACAATTACAGAAGTAATCACATAATTTACACCATCAAAGGTCGATCACAGCCAAAAAAAAACTTCAAAAATGAAATCAGGTTTCAAAGAAACAGATCCATCAGCTGTTAGTAAAGAAACGTACAAATAATTGATCTGTGAATATAAATAAAAATTAAAATTACCTCATAAACCAAGACGATAAGTGATCGGAGGATGGAGAAGAGTGCGTGTGTCTGTTTTTTTTTTTTTAGGTTTTGGACAGATAGGGAGAGAAAAAGAAACGAAGAAATGAAAGAAGGATTTGGTGCGGTGGGCTTAGACTGTGTCGCAGCGACTTTAATTGTTTTTTTCTTTTTCTTTTGAGAAATTACCAAAAATACCCCCACTTTTTAATTTTATTTACTTAAAAATCTTAACTTTTCATTTATTACTTTCATGTCCAATTTTATTTTCATATATAGCATGTCCTATTTTATTTTCTTACATGTCTGACTCTTTATTTTAATTTATTTTTTATTTTTTTCTTATTTTTTACTGTTTCTTTTTTGTCTTTTTTTTTTTTCTCTTATTATTTCCTATACTCCTTTTTCTTTTCCTATTTTTTATTTTCTTTTTATTTTTTCCATATCTCTTTTTTCTTTCCTTTTTTTATTTTCTCTTTAATTTTTCTCATCCTCCAATTCTTTTTTCTTCTTTCTTTTTTATTTTTATTTTTTCATCATTTCTTTCTTTTTTTCCTTTCCTTATTTTTTATTTTCTTTCGAATTTTATTTTATTTCGTTGTTTTCTATTTCATTTTAAAAAAATTTTCTCCTTATTTTTTCTTTAGTCTCTTTCTTGTTTTCTTTTTTTATATTTTTTTTCTTTTTTTTTACAAAAAATAAAAATACCTCAATCTATCATCTCTTCTTTAATTTTTTATTTTTATTTTTCTCATCCCCTTGTTTTTTTATTTTTTCCTTCTCTCTTTATTTTTTCTGTTTCTTTTTTTTTTTCTTATTTTTCCCTTGGTCTCCTTATTTTTTCCTTTTCTTCATTTTTTGTGTATTTTTATTTTCTTCTTTTTTCCTTTTCCTCTTTTTTATTTTTATTTTCTCCTTATTTTTTCCCTCATATCCTTCTTTTTTCCTTTCCCTCCTTTGTTCAATATTTTTTATGAAATTGAATAAAAATGTAAAAGATTGTTTCATATACGAAAAATAAACTAAAAATATACAAAAAAACAAACTAAAAGTAAAAAAAAATAAATCAAAAGTAAACAAAGAATATATGAAAAAAAGATAAACCCAAAATATAAAAAAAATAGGACAGAAGTAAATATTTTAAGTTATTAACATTCTTTTTGATTTTAGTTCCACAATTCTAATAGTATGTGTGTGCATATACACACGCACTTATATATTTCTTACACTAAAAGTCATTTATATAATGTTTGGTTCAATTTTATTAACAAATTGATTTCATTTACATAGATTTTTGTTTAAATTAAAAGTTATAATCAAATTTTTGTTTGTTTTGATGTTTTGAAGTGTATTGAAAATCAATAATATACCAAAAGTATATTCATTGTATACTATAATATATTTATTATTCCTATATTTGTATTTTTTAGAAGTTAATTTCTTGTGTATGATTGCGAATGCTATTATTTGAATATGTACAATATATATTGTATTTAATAGAGATAATTTATAGAAATTTTGTATATATTTACGAATATGACTTTAATTATGTATATGAATTGTATCATATACATAATATAAACGAAAAATAAACCAAAAGTATTCAAAATTGAATAAAACTAAATATCAAATATATTTTTTAAAAAAATAAGAGACAACTGATATATGTATTCAAGTTATAATACATTATATTTATTTAAATTTAATTTTTATTGGTTAGGTTATGATGTTTGATATTGTTTGATTTCTTTGTAAAAGTTAAAAGTTTAATTAAGAATATGGTTTCTTTTTTATTTTTATTTTTTGGGTGTAACAAATGCCCTGAAGAGACTAAATCTTGTCTCTTCCATTGCTTTTGAGCTGAAGCATAATAGTTTATCATTAAAACATTCAATACCTTACCACTTATGTACTCAGTAATAGCTTCAGCCACAATGTTTAACAGGGATCATAACATCAAAACAAACTTGTTTAAATTAAAATAATTAATTCCCTCCTTCCTTCTAACGCAAAAATAAAAATAAAAAAGAAACCATATTCTTAATTAAACTTTTAACTTTTACAAAGAAATCAAACAATATCCTCTATGCTTTGTCCTTGGTCTCTTTTTTTTTCTTTTTTTAATTTTATTTTCTCATTTCCTTCTTTTCCTCTTTTTTTATTTTTATTTTGTCCTTATTTTTTGCTCATATCCTTCTTTTTTCCTTTCCCTCTTTTTTGTATTATTCTTCATGAAATTGAATAAACATGTAAGAGATTATTCCATATACGAAAAATAAACTAAAAATAAACTAAAAGTAAACAAAAAAAATAACTAAAAGTAAACAAAAAATATATAAAAAATAGGATAGAAGTGTATAAACATTTTAAGTTATTAACATTCTTCTTGATTTTAGTTCTATAATTTTAATAGTATGTACATGCACATATACACTTATTGTAACACCCGCCTTTTAGAAAACGTAATCCTGTAGTATGCATTGCCTTTTATACATAGTATAATGGTGGATTCAATTTAAGTATAGACATGTACATGTATTGTAGAGAGGGATCTATTTGTAAGGAAAGTTTGGATTTAATTGTCAAAATAAGAAGTTATGGGCTATTGTGTAATAATCATATTTTATTAAGAAGAAGGATAGATATTGTGGTGATATTTGATGATAATTATCTAAATGTTATTGTTATTCTTTATTAATAATATTAGTGATAATTATACATTAATGGAGGAAGAGACTTTAGGGGCAAATGGTGAGTTGTGATTGGTGGATGTATAAGTGTGTATATGTTTGGTGAGTGGAGTGTAGAGATTTGAGAAGAAAAAAGAGAGTGATTTTATTGATAGATTTTGAGAGTTGTTGATCTTGCACAAGCTATGAAACAATTACTTTAAGAAGCTTTGGGAGGTTTTTAATCTATTGAAGCTACAATTGGTAAGCTTTACTTGTGTTTGTACTGATTGAAGTTGAGTTTTAATTTTTGGTAAATTCGTGTCATGTTTTCCCTCTATTTTTAGTCCTAGTGTTTTCGCTATAACTTTGGTTATAGAGCTCTAATTTGAGCATGGTTAGAGGCTCTGGAAACTTCAAAGAGTCCTCTATAATGTTGATGTTTTGTGCTTTGATTGAATCTATGGTTATGAGGGTCTAATGGGGCTCAACATTTTAGTACTCATACTGGTGGCCCTATTGTACCCGAGTTGTTTCAAAAATCCATAGATAATTCTATACTTGTCCGAATTGAGCAAATCCAATTCGGATTGATAGTAGACTCATAATATTAGCTTCAGTACTAATATCATGGTTATTGGACTTGTGTGTACATCATTTGGCTATATGAAACTTAAAGTATTTAGTTGCATCTAATTAAGATTGAGTACAAGTATAATGTGTGTTAAGTGAGATTGATGAATGATTATATGTAGGAGTTTATAAAGGGAAAGGACACTCATAATTAGAAGAAAGACCTTATTGAAGTTGAAGCATTTGGAGGTAAGTAATTACTAATATATGTTGTGTACATATGCTAAGCGTTTATGTGTATATTTTGTGAATATCCTTTAATGAAATTGAATGAAGGTATGGATTAGTGAGCATGATGTGCAATGAGTTTCCACATTTTTATGTATTGATAATGTGAGGATTTGTTGGCAAATGTTGATATATGTGTGTTGTGTAGTGGACATTATAATTATATCTGTTGAATGCTGTGAATATGAGCATGGATGGAATATTGGTGAATTATTATGATAACGATTTATTGAGATACAATTGCATGGAATTGTATTGTGTTATGTTAGTTGTGTTGTATTTCACTGGAAGGTGAAATATGTGAGGAAAGTGAAAATATGTGATGATGTGTGATAGTGGAGACTGAGCCAGGCGGAGAGTCTCCACTGTTTATATATAATGGGCAAGTTGAGCCGGGCATAGAGCTACCCATGATTGATATGTGTGTAGTGAGACTGAGCCGGGTGGATAGTCTCACTAAATGGCCATTTGATTGACATTGAAATTGTGAGGAATATAGCCAAGGAGGCTAAATGTGAGGAATGGTCCGGCCGGATACTAAATGTGTGTTGAAACATATATGCTTTGCAATTATGCTTGTGAATGAGATACACTGTGTGAATGTGTTATTGAAGTGTTCAAATTATAAATATAGATGCATTGAATGTATGATTGATTAAGAATCATGTATGGGTGAATGAATTGGTGATGTTTGGTATGTTGGAAGTATTTTTAAGTTGATATTGTGCTATTAGGTGAGGGCACGGGTTGAGACACGGGCGTGTCTTAGGCCGTGTGGCAGGACACGGCTTGTCTTAGGTTAAGACATGGCCGTGTATAAAATTTGTATTTTGACCCGAGAGATATACGGGTATGTACACGGGTGTGTTCATGGCCGTGTATATATGCATATTTTGGACAGAGGGGAACACGGGCATGTATATATGCGTATTTTGGATATAGAGGAACACTTGCGTGTTCATGGCCGTGTATAAATGCATATTTTTGGACAGAGGGGAACACGAGTGAGTTCATAGCCGTGTGTGAGCATGTGTTTTGGGTTCGAGGAGAATACGGGTTGGAACACGAGCATGTTCCAAACCATGTCTTGGCTACACGGGGAGAGATATGCCCGTGTAGACCCCATTTCAATTGAATTTATTATTTCTTGCTAATTAGTTCTTGAGAAGTGATTGTTATATCAATGTGCTAGTGATTACTTACTGAGTCACAATCTCACCCCTTTGCATTTATATTTTTTAGGACTTGTTATCGAAAAGCTTGCGTCGGAGTCTTTAGGTGGGCCAAAGCAAGTTTGGTGTATCTGACCTTCATCCTTCATTTGCATTTTGGAATTTTTGTAATCACATTGTGTAAAAACAGTGGGTCATATTATAATTATGTGTGTAATGTTATACATTGTATGTATATATATCAGGTACAACTTTTAGAAAATTTTTCTTATGCCACGTTTGTATGATTATATTTGGCCACACGTTTGGTTGTACTTTTGCGTGTCACACTTATATATTTCTTATAGTAAAAATCATTTATATAGTGTTTGGTTCAATTTTATTAACAAATTGATTTTATTTATATAGATTTTTATTTAAATTAAAAGTTATAATCAAATTTTTATTTGTTTTGATGTTTTAAAGTGTATTGAAATTTGATAATATACCAAAGTATACTCATTGTATACTATACTATATCTATTGTTCATATATTTGTATTTTTTAGGAGTTTATTTCTTGTGTATAATTATAAATTTTATTGTTTGAATATATAAAATATATATTGTATTTAAAAGAGATAGTTTATATAAATTATGTATATATTTAAGAAAATAACTTTTAATTATGTATATGAATTGTATCATATACATAATATAAATGAAAAATAAAAAAAATATTCAAAATTGAATGAAACTGAAATATCAAATACATTTTTGAAAAAAAACAAGAGACAATTAATACATGTATTCAAGTTATAATACATCATTTTTATTCAGAAATAGATATCATTTAATATATAAATAGTTAGAAAAATATAATGAGATTGTTCAATATCCTTCATGAAGCTGAATAAAAGTAAAAGAGATTGTTTCATATACGGACAATAAATAAAAAAATATACGAAAAATAAATCAAAAAAAAAAACCAAAAGTAAATGAAAAATATTTTAAATTTTAGGGAAATATACACAAATACCCTCTTTTAAAACTTTTTTAACTTAAATACCTCAAGTTTTCAGAGATTACCTCAATGCATACCCTTTCTTTTTTTTTTCTTCCATGCCATTTCTTCTTCCTTCTCTTTTTTCTCTTCCCCCCCTTTTTTTCTCTTGTTTCTTTATTTTTATTTTTTCATCATCGCCTTCTTTTTTTCTTATTTTTTTTATTTTCTTTTGATTTTTTTCTTCTTGTTACTTTTTTCTGTTTTTTTTAAATGTTCTCCTTATTTTTTTTTCTTTGTCTTCTTCTTTTTTTTCTTTTTTTTCTTTTTTTTTACCAAAAATAAAAATACCTCAATATGTCATTCCTTTTTTTATTTTTATTTTTATCATCCCCTTTTTTTTCCTCCTCTCTTTATTTTGTTATATTTTTTTAATTTTTTCTTATTTTTTCTTTGGTCTCCTTATTTTTTTTCCTTTTCTTCATTTTTATGTATTTTTATTTTTTTCTTTTTTTCTCTTCTTTTTTTTATTTTTATTTTCTCCTTATTTTTTCCCTCATATCCTTTCTTTTTCCCTTTTCCTTTTTTTTTCAGTATTTTTCATAAAATTGAACAAAAATGTAAGAAATTGTTTAATATAAAAAAAATAAACTAAAAATATACGAATAAATATATAAAAAATAAACTAAAAGTAAACAAAAAATATATGAAAAATAGGACAAACCCAAAATATATATAAGGAAAGGCCACAAAATTGTAGTAGACTATTTCATATGCAGAAAACAAAATAAAACTAAACTAAAAGTATTCAAAATTTTACCGTTTTATATACAAAAAAAAACTAAAAGTATTCTAAATGTTATTGATCAGTGTTATTCATTAATCTCATAGAATTGTAGCAGACTGTTTCAATACAGAAAATAAACTAAAAATATTTAAAATTTCATTGTTTCATATACAAAAAATAAACTAAAAGTAAACTAAAAGTATTCAAAATTGCAACCATTTCATTCCTATTCCAATCTCTCTTCATGTATTTCCTCATGGTTACCATCACAAAGGAATAAAACACAATAATTCTAACTAGGTTGACTATTAATGAGTGTTCAGGTAAAAAGAAAGCTTATTTGACTAAAATTTTAATGTCAATTCACTTCAATAATATAAGTAGTGTTATTATACATCACTTGCATACCATTTTTTTTGAAATTATGTATATGAATTGTTTAATATACATAATATGAATAGAAAATGAACCAAAAATATTTGAAATTAAAAGAAACTAAAATATTAAATGTATTTTTGAAAAAACAAGAGATACTTAATGGTCTGTTGAGCCTGCTAAGTCTGTTGGCGTTGTTGCTTTATGGTTAATTAGTTTAATTTTGGTTGATTTTTGGTTTCTGATATTATTTTTTATGAATGTATTTTTTAGGGTGGTAATATTCTGTTTAATGATAAGGGTGATCTTGAGTGTTGTGGAAGACTTAAGCCGAAGGAAAAAGGTAAATTTGAAGTGATTTTTGTTTATTAGTCTAATTTTGGTTGCTTTTTGGTTGCTTTTTAGTTTTTTGATATGCTTTTGTATGATTATTTTTGTTTTTGATTTGTATTAGTTATTGTTTTTGATTTGTATTAGTTTAGTTTATTAGTTTCATTTTTGGTTGTTGTTTGGTTGGCTTTTGATTTATGATATTCTTTTGTATGATTGTTTTTGTTTTTGATTTGTATTAGTTTAGTTTATTAGTTTCATTTTGGTTGCTTTTTGGTTTATGATATTATTTTTTATGACTGTATTTTTTACGGTGATAATATTATGTTTAATGATAAGAGTAATTTTGAGTATTGTGGAAGACTTAAATTGAAGGACAAAGACAAACTAACTAAAAGTCTGTTGGCATTGTTGTTGAAATAGGAAGTGATTTTTGTTTGGTATGTGTTATTTATACTACGAATTTAAATTTGTATCTTTATGGTTTATTTTTGGTTTCTGATTTTATTTGCGATTTGTTGTTTTTAAGTTAGGATAAAAGAATATGGAAGATGATTCAATTGATGTTTCTAATGTTATCAGTAATGTAGTTAGAGCTGTTGGAGCTATGAGTGGTGAACTTATTTTTATTTTTTATTCTTTTATTTTTTTTTGATTTGTATTAATTGAGTTTATTAGTTTCGTTTTGGTTGATTTTTGGTTTTTGGTTTTTGATATTCTTTTGTATTATTGTTTTTATATTTGATTTATATTAGTTGAGTTTATTAGTTTCATGTTGGTTGCTTTTTGGTTGATTTTTAGTTTCTGATATCATTTTTTATGACTGTATTTTTTAGGGTGATAATATCCTGTTTAATAAAATTGAAATATCAAATACATTTTCAATTGCTTTTTGGTTGATTTTTGGTTTATGATATTCTTTTGTATGATTATTTTTATTTTTAATTTGTATTAGTTGAGTTTATTAGTTTCATTTTGGTTTCTGATATTATTTTTTATAATTGTATTTTTTAGGGTGATAATATTCTGTTTAATAAAATTGAAATATCAAATACATTTTCAGTTGCTTTTTGGTTGATTTTTAGTTTTTGATATTCTTTTGCATGATTATTTTTATTTTTGATTTGTATTAGTTGAGTTTATTAGTTTCATTTTGGTTGTTTTTTGGTTGCTTTTTGGTTTTTGATATTATTTTTTATGACTATATTTTTTAGGGTGCTAATATTATGTTTAATGATAAGGGTGATTTTGAGTGTTGTGAAAGACTTAAGTCGAAGGACAAAGATAAATTTGAAGTAATTCTTGTTTATTAGTTTCATTTTGGTTGCTTTTTATTTTTTTGATATGCTTTTGTATGATTATTTTTATTTTTGATTTGTATTAGTTTAGTTTATTAGTTTCATTTTTGGTTGCTGTTTGGTTAGTTTTTTTTTATTT